>PVIW01007033.1:0-19494 GCA_004026585.1 Noctilio leporinus | reverse complement strand
AACCAACTTACATGATACACAAAAACAAACTCAAGATGGATAAAGGATTTAAACATAAGCAGTGCCACCATAAAAGTCTTGGAGAAAAATATAGGCATTAAACTTTTGGATATCCTACGCTAAAATATGTTTACTGATACTTCACCAAGGGCAAAGGAAATCAAAGAACGAATCAACAAATGGGACTGTATCAAATTGAAAATTTTCTGTTTAGCTAAAGAAAATATCAGCAAAATTCAAAAGGAACCAACTGTATGGGAAAACATAATTGCCAATGATACCTCAGACAAGGGTTTGATATCCAAAATATGTAAAGAACTAATGCGACTCAACACCAGGGAGACAGACAGCCCAATTGAAAAATGGTCAAAGGACCTGAACAGACAACTCACTGAGGAAGATATATAATGGGCCCAGAGGCATATGAAAGAATGCTCAATATCACTAGTCATCAAAGAGATGCAAATTAAAACCACAGTAAATACCACCTCACCCCTGTCAGAATGGCAATCATCAGCAAATCAACAAACAACAAGTGTTGGCGAGGATGCGGGGCAAAGGGAACCCTGATACACTATTGGTGGGAATGTAGGCTGGTGCAGCCACTATGGAAAAGAGTATGGAGTTTCCTTAAAAAACTAAAAATGGAACTGCCTTTTGATCCAGCAATTCCACTACTTGGACTATACCCAAAGAATCCTGAAACACCAATTCATAAGAACCTATGCACACCTATGTTCATAGCGGCACTATTTACAATATCCAAGTGCTGGAAACAGCATATGTGCCCAAGTGGATGATTGGATCAAAAAACTTTGGTACATTTACACAATGGAATTTTATATAGCAGAAAGAAAGAAAGAACTTGTACCCTTTGCAACAACATGGATGGAACTGGAGAGTATTATGCTTAGTGAAAAAAGCCAGTCAGTGAAGGACAAATATCATATGATTTCACCCATTACGGGACAATAATGAGCAAAACTAACAACAAGCAAAACAGAACCAAGTATATGAATACAAGGAATAGGCCTTCAGTGGTCAGGGGAAAAGGGGTTGGGAGGAGGGGGGAGGGGAGAGGCATAGGCAAGAAAGGGGAGCAACTTAGACAAGA
Organism: Noctilio leporinus; assembly: GCA_004026585.1. Taxonomy (NCBI): domain Eukaryota; kingdom Metazoa; phylum Chordata; class Mammalia; order Chiroptera; family Noctilionidae; genus Noctilio; species Noctilio leporinus. The sequence goes on along the minus strand of PVIW01007033.1, from coordinate 18,380 downwards.
ACCTAGTGTAAAGGAACTATGGACATGGACAACATGGGGGATTGACTTTGGGGGGAATGGGTGGGTGGGGAGGGGGACAGAGGGGAGCAAAAAGGGGATGGATGTAATACAACAACAATAAAATTAAAAAAAAACAATTGGATCAGCCCTGCCTTGCGTTGCTCTGTAAATTGAACATTGGCCTGTGAACCAAAGGGTTGCCAGTTTGATTCCCAGACGGGACACATGCCTGGGTTTTGGGCCAGGTCCCCAGATGGGGATGAGCAAGAGGCAACCACAGTAATGTTTTTCCCCCTCTTTCTCCTCCTTTCCCTCCCTCTAAAAACAAATAAATAAAATCTTTATAAATTAAAAAAAATTTATATGGAGCCAAAAACGCCCACAAATAGCCACAGCAATCTTGAGAAAGAAGAACAAGGTAGGAGGAATCACAATACTGGACTTCAAATAATACTACAAGGCTACTGTCATCATAACTACCTGGTACTGGCATAAGAAAAGACATATAGATCAATGGAACAGAATAGAGAGCCCAGAAATTAACCCAGGTCAACTAATATTCAACAAAGGGTGAAGGAACATTAAATGGAGTACAAATATTCTCTTCAAAAAGTGGTGTTCGGAGAACTGGACAGCAACATGCAGAAAGGTAAAACTATACCACCAACTTACACTATACACCAGAATAAACTCAAGATGGATAAAGGACTTAAAAGTTCTCGAGAAAAATATAAGCAGTAAACTTTTTGATATCCTACATTGAAATATGTTTACTGATACTTCACCAAGGGCAAAGGAAATCAACAAATGGGACTATATCAAACTGAAAATTTTCTGTTCATCTAAAGAAAACACCAGTCTGGTGGGAATGCAGGCTGGTGCAGCCACTGTGGAAAACAGTATGGGGTTTCCTGAAAAAACTAAAAATGGAACTGCCTTTTGATCCAGCAATTTCACTACTTGGACTATACCCAAAGAACCCTCAAACACCAATTCATGAGAACCTATGTACACCTATGTTCATAGCAGCACTATTTACAATAGCCAAGTGCTTGAAACAGCCTAAGTGCCCATCAGTGGATGATTAGATCAAAAAACTTGGGTACATTTACACAATGGAATACTACACAGCAGAAAGAAAGAAGGAACTCCTAACCTTTGCAACAACATGGACGGAACTGGAAAGTATTATGCTTAGTGAAATAAGCCAGTCAGTGAAGTTCAAATACCATATGATCTCACCCATTACAGGACAATAATGAACAAAACTAACAACAAGCATAACAGAACCAGATATATGAATACAGTGAATAGGCCTTCAGTGGTCAGGGGGAAGAGGGTTTGGGGGAGTGGGGAGGAAGTGGCAAGGAAGGGAGCAATTTAGACAAGAACCTAGTATAACGGAACCATGGACATGGACAATAGGTGGGATTGACTTTGTGGAAGGATAGGTGGGTGGGGAAGAGGACAGAGGGGAGGAAAGTGGGGATGGATGTAATACAACAATAAAATTAAATTTAAAAAATTGTAATATTATTTAAACCTTTTTATATAGTATTTAGCTTTGTTTCTTTTTAAATGCTATTTTAAAAGGTGTAAATTAGCTCTGGCATGAAAGACATTTAAATAATAATATTTCAATTAATACAAAAAAAAAACAATGAATTTGAGAATCAAGGTTCTCATATTCTGATTTTGCAAGTTACAAATTTGTTCTAAACTATAGTCAACTCTACATATCTGTGTAGTAAAATAAAAGTACAGTTCCATAAATAATGTAAAATAACTACATACCAAAGTTGGATTTAAATATAAATAAATCTCATTCTTATGGCCGTAAAATCATTATATAAAATAGTGAAAACATCCTTTCAAAGATTCTACTATCCAATTTTCCTCCCCTGTCTCTGATCAACAGTGTATCTTCCTCCATGCTCAGTAGGAACATCACTACCTTTACAGACTCATACAAAAGAAGACAAATTTCTTTTAAAAGTTGCTGATTATAGTAAGTTGGGTAGAGAATCATCCCCCAAATGGTTATAAATTTGTAGGCAGACACCTGAAAGCTGCTCCCGAAGGCTGATTTGTGAGGTGAAGTATGTGAGCAAGTAAATATACTTGGGCAGAAGAAAAAATGAGTAAGGGGAAGAAGCAACTCAGGGTGGCTGGTGTGGAGCTGAGGCATATCTGATGGGGATATGGGTAAGTACATAAAGTAAGGTTGCATGAAATGGAAATAATGTATGAGATAGTAGCAAAAGTACCAGTTTGCAGGAAGAAATTTGAAACTTAAATAGGCGTAGGGTGGGTAATGGCAGAGTCATCAAAAAGTCTGCCAATTCATATTTCAATGACTCAAATGGCTGGAATAATCAGCTCTTTATTCATCATTTTATGGGAGAAATTAAGTGTTATATTTTTTTCAAATATGGTATAACTTGTAAAGTTCTCAAGACACACCCTTCACAACTCTCATAGGTTGGCCAGATAATATAGTACACAATACAAACTCAGTTAAGTGTTAGTTGAATGGAAGAATATATAAATAGCTGCTTGTACATCTCTGTTTAGGAATAATTACTTTAAGGTTAAAAGGGATTGACTTTTACTTTATGCCAGAAAGACTCATTTTCAGAAAGATTCATTTCAGCCTTAATTAAATTTTAGGGTAAAAACAAGCAAGACTTCCTTAAAATGGAGTCTGATTTAAGTGGCAGATTTAAGTAGTGACTACCTTCTAACCACACAGCTCACCATAGCTATAATACAATATGTAACCAAGTTTTCTTCAACCTTTAAACTAACTAGCTCCTAACTGGCAGAAACAAATTTAGAATGGATAGATAGGGCTAAAAAAACTCTTGTAGTCAACTTTAGAAGAGTGTCAACTTTAATGCAGATCAAAAATTAACTTTTGCACCCATACATATTTTTACACATATTTAAAGTACATACTGGATTTTGAAGCGTTAATACAAAAATTTAAAATATGCCAATAGCTTACATAATTTATCCTTTAACATAATTACACGTTAAAGGATAGTGTTTTAGATATATTGTAGCAAAATTAAGCAGGTTTTTCTTCTTTAGTACTTATTTTACTCTGAAATGCTATTTTTGTGAGCTACATCACAGAAATGGTGTATTGCAGAACTCACTTTTGTGAAAGTTGTCCTAGGGAGAGTGCCAAACCCATAGTAAAAAATGAATTTGGTGTTTGAGTCAGATCCTCCCTACTCCAATAATACAAATCAATTTTATTTTAAGCTACTGGAACTACAACTTATTCTTTTTGAAGTTTTCCATCTTAAATAGTAGATTTATGTATTTATTTATTTATGTTGTGCACAGGTCTTACTTCTTTCAATAGCCTCTGTATTTTATACGTAGAAGCCTTCATAAATAATGGCACTTGCAGTGCTCAGCTGGTCCCCAGAGTGGAAATTATTATGTCTACTAAGTTGAGGTAAAAATAAAAATCCCTAGGATTTAAATAATTTTGTAGAATAGTGTTCTAGCTATTTTGCATGTGCTTGGTAATATTGCAATTTATATTACTTAAAAGAGTAATTCTTTAAACAAATGAATTAATGTAGCCATTTTGGAATAATTAAAAGAAAACTTTGTATTAATATGATCTGAGAAGCTGACAGAAGGCAATAATTAAATGGTGAATTTTCTGGATGTGAAAGGAAAAAAGAAAAACATTGGTGGTTACAGAACAGACAGAGGGATGTTAAGAAGCACAAAGGAAATCGAGAGGCCAAATAACTTATATACATGACCTAAGGGGGGCATTGCTGGAGGAAATGGGGTACTGGGTGTAGGGGGCCAAGGGGGGAAAACTGAGACAACTGTAATAGCAAAATAAATATAATATATTAATAAAAATTAACTTTTGGAGAGAAAACTCTGTTAATTGTAATATATTGGGTCAATTTAAATTCTATGATCAATAATACACATTTTTAAGTGTAAAAGTTGACAAGAATTTGATAGCAGCTTTGATTGTAATTATCTCAAAGGAATGAAATCATAGATACCAACTGTCTCATTCTACTCTTTAGTAATCATCAATATAGGCATATATTTTGATAAGATGATCAAAACCTACTTGGACCTAAAAGCTATAGAATACAACCTACTTACTGTTTGTTATACTGTATACTTCCAAAGCCCATCCAAACACATCTCAATAATTCTTAAATCTTACCAGACATTGCTCTACATGCTCCAGGGAATTTTAATTCAAATCCCAAAGTTATACCATCAACCATTGCAGCTGAAGTTGCTGGTGCACCAACTGCACAGAAGAACATAATATTACCTATTACCCTTTTAATAAAAAAAGTGAGGAATTTATATAGACTTTTTCATCTGAAGAGACGTTAAAAACTTTTGGCTATCTTCAAAAAACTATGGACAATCCATTAAAATTTTTTTATCCTCACCCCATGGCATTTTTTTCATTGCTTTTAGAGAGAAGTGGAGGGAGAGAAACATTGATGTGAGAGAGGAAAATGAATGGTTGTCTCTCTTATGCACTGGGACCAGGAATCATACATGCACAGACCCAGAACTGAATCCACAACCTTTCAGTTATAGGATGATGCTTCAACCAACTAAGCCACACAGGCCAGGGCTATGGTCAACCCATTTATATAAAATATCCAGAAAAGGCAAATCTATGGAGATAGAAAATAGGTTAGTACTTGTCTGGGGATTAGTCATATTATTAGGTGATAAAAATGTTCTAAACCTGGATTATAATGACAATTACAAATGTTGGATTGTACACTTAAAATAAATTAATTTTATTATATAGTTATACTTCATTAAAGTTAATTTTTAAAAATACTATGGTTGATATTTAGTTTTGTAGTCAAGGGCACCAATGATAGAAAGGTGGGGAGGCGGGGAGTCTGTCAAAGGTAAGAGGGCAAGTCTTTGATTGAAAATAGAATTTATTCAATAATTTTAACTCTCAACCTCAGACACAGTCATACTCACAATATTTATTACAGTTGAGAAAGATATTGTTTATATCTATCAAAAGCTTTCAAGAATCTCAGTAATGTCTCAAAATTGGAAGTCTACTTTGTAGAAAATACAACTCAAGTGGTAACCAGCAATTTTAACTAATGTTTACCTGTGCCAATTGCACAAGAGGATGGGGACAGTAGGCCACTATTTTTCATGCTCGACTAGGCATCAGCAATTCCTGGAAAGTTTTATTTCCAGGAATGGTGACAATCTTTCTACAATAGGGCTTTGGGGGAGCCATATTAAAGCTAGGATTACAATATCAAAAAACTAATGATATAACATCATGGCCTGGGAAGATGCCTCAAAAACACAGACAGCTTATAGGCCTACAAAAAGAATTACCTAACACATATACAGAATTCAATATTCTCAACATTTGCAATTACTCTATTAATGGAAGATGTGTAGTAAAGAAGTTGGGGTTACAAGATAATTAACATCCCTCTTCTCAGCTCCAAGAGTCCAGGTGTTCCTTTTAAGGGGAAAGGCCAAGAGACATCACACAGTTTTGTCAATTAAAACTCAAAACTGTAGTTGGTCCTTTAGCTATATAATACTTCTGATAAGTAAAATGTAAGGACAAACTTGGTCTATGTACAATATATTGCTATGGCAAGGCTCCAACATTTATTTCCTTATGTTATCTTTTTTACATAGATAATAAGAAATTTTCCCTTAAGAAATACTTAGCAAAACTCCTAATCTTCCTACACATTAACTTCAAAAAGCTGTTTCAAAACATTACAATGATAATGAATTATATACTTTAAGTTATCATTTTAAGCTGTAATAATCATGTTAATATAAAATTCACATTGAAAGCCATGAACATTATGTTCTTTAACAAAGCTATTATTGAAAGCAGCACTTACAGATGGGTCCAAGCATAATGACAATTTTTGAGATGCAGGAGATTCATAGCTTATATTGGAAAATTGAGTTGTGACCTGATGCAAAAATGATTATACTTGTTTTGTAAACAGTAACTTACATGAGAATCCAGTAGCAGCAGTGGAAGTGGAAACATTTGATATTGATGTAAACAACATGGTGATTGAACTAGCAGTGGTGGCAACAGTACATAGATGCTGGAGTCAAACCTAAAAATCAAAATATAAAGTATAAAATATGTCACACTGAAAATTACAAGACACTGTTGAAAAAACTTGAGGAAAACACAAAGAAATGAAAAGATATTCCATATTTATGGATTGGAAGAATTAACATTGTTAAAATGCTGATGTTACCCAAAACAATCTATAGATTCAATGCAATCCCTATCAAAATTCTATGGATTTTCACAGAAATAGAACAAAAAATTCTCAGATTTGTATGGAAACACAAAAGATTCCAAATAACCATAGCAATCATGAGAAAAAACCAAAATGAGAGTTATCACACTCCTCAGTAGTGGCAGAAAACCAGACACACAAACCAATGGAATAGAATTGAGAACCCAGAAATAAACTCACACATAAATAAGCAACTAATGTATGACAAAGGAAAGTCTCGTCTAAATAGTATTGGAAGAAGTGGACAGCCAGATGCAAAAGAATGAACCTAGACCATTATCTTAGACCATACATAAAAACAACTTTTAAAACACCATTTTAACAGGGTTCATTTATGTGCACAAATAAAAACAAAGCAAGGGAAATTAGCTACTATGAATCTAATAAATGTGACATAGTAAAAGCTTGATTTAAAAAACAGTTCATCAATACAATTTATACAGTAACCCTTTAAATACCATTGTAACAGAGAAATTCTACTTTACTAAAATATTGAACATAGAAGAAAGATCCACATCCTGAATTGTGACATAAGAATTCCTGGGGACCCAATGCCCAGTGAAACAACCATAACTTGTAAAAAGTATATTTTAAAAACATTTAAAACCTCTAGACATTGTCCTAAATGTATGCAGCAAATAAAGAAACATTTATTCAAGAAAATCTACTAAAACTCAGTAATACCAGTAAGGGTTTATGGCATATGAACCACAACTCACTTCTTTCTTCCTTCCATTCCCTGGCTCGCTTTGATGAGATACCCTTGCTCATCTACTCACCTAAAGCTATACTTTAGGCAGGACTAACCAAGAAGATTAGATTCTCTCTTTCCACAGCTCCCTTACAAAGAATACAGTATTTCATGAAGAGGGGCAAGCAGCCAGCATTTTGCATCACTTCCAACACAGTTACAGGGCTAAAATTCCTTGTGAATACAGCCAAGAGTTGAGGAACTCTATTCTTTAAGTCAGCCCCCACTTACAGGGCAAAGGCTCTGCAGTAGGCACAGCAGGCTGAGAATATTAGTGTGCCATCATCTTTACCCTACAGGGCTGAGGTTCCATGCATAAAGAGATAAGTTTTCTTAACCAAAGGCAACTGTCACTGCCCAGTACCCATAACACTGGTTCAAGGATCTTGCCCAGGGATAAAGTCCATCCATAAGAATGGAGTTCTCCCCAAGAGAACTGACTTTATTAAAAACAAAGTATGAGGAAAATAAAACACAAAGTATAAGAAAATTCAAGTCAAAGGACTCTCAGAAAAAAATAATGGAGATTTTGGTGGCAAGCATGAAGAGGAGGCAAGTAGCTTCATGAGCACAATAACTTGGGCTGTAGGCCAGATAGTGTACCCGAGATAACTAGGGAAAGAGTAAGCTGAAAAGAACCCTGCTCCTGAGAGCAGAAGAATTATATACTCATACATGCTATACCATGGATAAATTTTGAAAGTGTTGTGCTAAATGAAAGAAGCCAGACACAAAAAGCTGCATATTGTATTATTCCATTTATATGACATGTCCATAAGAGGCAAATTCATAGACAGAAAATATATTAGTGGTTGCAAGGAGCTGGGAGGAGGGGATAATGACAAACGACTGTTAATGAGAACAGGGCTTCTTTCTGGGGTGATGAAAATATCCTGGAATTACATAGTGGTGATGGTTTCATGATCTGTGAATCTATTAAAAATTGGTAAGTTGTACACTTTAAAGGGGGTGATTTTTAAGATATGTGAATGATATCTAAATTACTATTAAAAATAAAACACAGATTATCTAAAAGGAAGCAGAGAAAATCCAATAAACTAGGAGGAGAAGGAAAATCTTCAACATGATAAATGGCATTTACAAAACACAGTTAACATCATGCTTAATGGTAAAAGACTGAATACTTTCCTGTTTCCATTAAGATCAAAGTGTGTACATACTACTTTAATTCAACAATACTTTGGAAGTTCTAGCTATGACAATTAGGCAAGAAAACAAAAATAAATGGTAACGAGATTCAAAGGGAAGGAATAAAACGATCTCTATTCACAGACATGATCACAAATACAGAAAATTCTAAGGAATCCATTAAAATGTATTAGAATAAACAAGCTCAGCACATTTGCAAGATACAAGATCAATATATAAAACTATAATTCCATTTATACTTGCCCTAAAAGAATAAAATACCGAACAGGTCTAAAAAAAGGTATGAAACTTGTACCTAGAAAAATACAAAACAACATAGAAAGAAATGAAAGACATCCTAAATAAATGGAACTATAGTCAGACCTGAGTACTCATCTGTTGGGACCCCCTGAGTCAAGGCATGGTCGGACACAGGGCTTTGAGGTGGGCTGATGGCCAAAAGCTCAACTGCTTGGCTGAGAAGAGTTCCAATGATTACAAAGTTCCACATCATGTTTAGAGAAAAAGCTGACCTTCAGCAAGAGTAAATAGCAGCTGTGTAGTGAAAGACATAACATAAGTAGTATGCTTCGAAAGTGATAATAATTAGTTACTAAAAAATAAGCAAATGTCTCGTGGGAAAAAGTACTTTCAGCCAAAATAGTTTCACTAGGAGATAGGCTTGAAGTTTTGTGTGAATAATAAAGTGGCGCTGTCACCACCAGTGGCAGTCCTCCTGACCCCAACTTTTTTGTGTCTTTTCATTACGAATCCTACCCCGTCTATTATTCCTCTGGCCTGGCAGGACCGCGGCACTCATCAGCTTCAGAACTCATCAAGCCCAGTACTCATCACATTTTGACAAGAAAAAAGTGTTTCAGGATTCAGCGATTGCATGGGACTCATAGCTTGCTAGAAATTGTATGAATCACAACGCTTCCCTGCAAGAGAAAATGCTTCATCATTTGGTGCTCATCAGATTCAGTATTTGTTACAAGTTTCAGAACAAATTAACAATGAGTACCAAGGTACCACTGTATATCATGTTTATGGGTCCAAAAATTTTAAATGCTTAAGATGGCATTGTAGACATAAAAGGTGTCCCACCAAATGGCCATATCCTAACACCCAGAGCATTATATATTCATATTAACTTACCCGACAAAAGGCACTTTACAGATGTGCTTAAAGTTAAGTACCATTTTGCTTTCTGTAAAGATTTGTTTTATTTCGGTGCCTGAGCCTGGCTCCTGATCACAATTCTTTGATTTACATTTAATAAACCTCTCCTGCTCTGCCGTATCTGAGCATAGATACAATAGTTGGCACCTGAAGAGGCATTTCTCACCCAGCAGTGAGCACCTAGGCTTGGCAGCTGATTACAAACTCTCTGACTTACAGCTGGGTCAGTCAGACAGCCCCACACAGCGGCTTGTAAGCCCGGCGGCTGATAGTGGATTCATTGCTTTGCAACTGAGTCAGTCCTCACCAGCAGCACCTGGGCCTGGCGGCTGATTACAAACACTCTGACTTATGGTTGGGTCAGTAAGACAGCCCCACACAGTAGCTTGTAAGCCTGTTGGCTGATCGTGGATTCATTGCTTTGCAACTGGGTCAGTGATACTCGCCCAGTAGAGCCTGGGCCTGGCAGCTGATTACAAACTCTGACTTACAGCTGGGTCGGTTCAGCCCCACACAGTGGCAAGCGAGCCAGGTGGCTGATCATGGATTCATTGGTTCACAACTGAGTTGGTTTGTCCTGCACAGTAGCCCCTGGGCCTGGTGGCCAATGACAAACTCATGGGGTTACAATTGAATCTTTCATCTTAGAAAAGTGGCCCCTTAGTCTGGCAACTAATCACAGATTTATTGGTTTACAAGAAAATCTTTCAGTTGAGCCCAGCACCACCTGAGCCTGGTGGCTCAACACAAATTCATTGGATTACAGTTGAACCTTGCTGTCTAGCCCAGTGAATCCTGAGCCTGGTAGCCAGTCACAGATTCATTGTATTCCAATTGGATCTTGCTGCCTACCCCAGCGGTATCTGAGGCTGGCAGCTGATCATAGATTCACTGATTTATAGCTGAATCTGTTTCACAGGCTTCACCTGAGCTGGTGGATTATCCACTGGATTAAAATAGAACCTCTTTGTCTAGCTCAGTAGGGCCTGCGTTTGGTACCTGAATCATTGATTTAAAATTGAATTGGTCTATCCCCTCAAGCTGCATCTGAGCCTGGTGGTGGATCACAGACCAATAGGATTACAACTAAATCAATCTTTCCAGCCTAACAGTTAATTAGCCTGGCACCTGATCACAGTCTGAATGGATTACAACGAAACCTAAAACTGGGGAGAAAAAAACAGTGCATCACCAAAAGGAAAGGAGGAATCCCCAGAAAAATTGCTAAATGAAACAGAGGCAAGCAAACTATCAGATACGGAATTCAAAATATTGATGATAGAGAAGCTCAATGAGCTCAGCCAGCTCAAAGAAAAATATAAACAATTCCAGGGGAATAACAAAGAACTCCAGGAAAGCTACAAGGAACATTCTCTAAGATAGACCACAAGGTAGGTCACAAGACAAGCCTCCACAAGTACGGGAAAATTGAAATCATACCAAGCATCTTCTCAGATCACAATGGCTTGAAACTAGAAACCAATCTCAAGGGAAAAATCCAAAAACACACAAACTCATGGAGACTGAATAATATGCTTTTAAGTAACGAACGGGTACACAATGAGATCAAAGATGAAATCAAAAAGTTTGTGGAAACAAATGACAATGAATACACAGCAGCCCAAAACCTATGGGATACAGCAAAGGCAATCCTCAGAAAGAAATTCATAATCATGCAGGCCTACCGAAAAAGGATGGAAGAAGCTTATACAAACCACCTAACCATAAAGCTGCAAGAACTAGAGGAGCAACAACAAACAAAGCCCAGAGCAAGTAGAAGGAAGGAAATCAAGATCAGAGCAGAACTAAATAACTCAGAGATTCAAACTACAATTCGAAGAATCAACAAGTCCAGGAGCTGGTTTTTGAAAAAATAAACAAAATTGACAAGCCTTTATTCAGACTCATCAAGAAAAAGAGAGGACCCAAATAAACAGAATCAGAACTGAAAGAGGAAAAATCACAACTGATACTTCAGAAATACAAAAGATTGTAAGAAATTACTACAAACAACTATATGACAAAAAAATATGACAACCTGGATGAAATGGACACATTTCTGAAAATGTATAATCTACCAAAACTGAACCCAGAAGAAGCAGAAAGCCTGAATAGGCCAATAACAACTAGTGAAATTGAAGAAGTAATCCAAAATCTCCCAAAGCACAAAAGCCCAAGACCAGATGGATACACAGGTGAATTTTACCAAACATTTAAAGAACTAACTCCTATCCTTCTCAACCTATACCAAAAAATACAGGAAGAGAGAAGACTCCCAAACTCTTTCCATGAGGCCAATATTATTCTAATCCCAAAACCAGGGCAAGACACAACTAAGAAAGAAAACAACAGGCCATAGATGCTAAGATTCTCAACAAAATATTGGCAACCAGATTCAGCAGCACATTACAAGGATCTTACACCATGATCAAGTGGGTTTCATCCCAGGGATGCAAGGATGCTACAACATTCATAAATCAATAAATGTAATATAGCACATCACCAAATATAAATACAAAAACCATATGATCATATCAATAGATGCTGAAAAAACATTTGATAAAGTGCAGCAACCATTTATGATAAAAACTCTCAGCAAAATGGGAATAGAGAGAGCATACCTCAACATCATAAAGGCCATCTATGAGAAACATGAAGCCAACATCATACTTAATGGACAAAAACTAAAAGCTTTCCCCCTAAGATCGAGAATGAGACAAGGCTGTCCACTTTCTCCACTTCTGTTCAACATCTTCTTGGAAGTTCTAGCCATAGCCATTAGAGAAGAAAAAGGAATCAAAAGTATCCACACTGGAAAGGAGGAAGTCAAATTGTCATTATTTGCAGATGATATGATAGTGTACATACAAAACTTGATAGGCTCCACCAAAAACTTACTTGACCTAATAGGCAAATTTAGCAAAATAGCTGGATATAAAGTCAATATCCAGAGATCAAAAGCATTTTTGTACACCAATAATGAAACATCACAAATAGAAGCAAGAAAACAAATCCCATTTACCATAGCAACAAGAAAAATGAAGTACCTAGGAATCAACTTAACCAAGGAGGTAAAAGACCTCTACTCAGAAAACTACAGAACAATGAAGAAAGAAATTAAGGAAGATACAAGTAAATGGAAGCATATACCATGTTCATGGATGGGAAGAATTAACCTCATTAAAATGTCCATACTACTCAAAGCAATATAGAGATTCAATGCAATCCCAATTAAAATTCCAATGAAAGACTTCACAGAAATAGAAAAAATACTTCAAAAATTTATATGGAGCCAAAAACACCCACAAATAGCCACAGAAATTCTTTCTTGAGAAAGAAGAACAAGGTAAGAGGAATCACAATACCAATTCAAATAACACTACAAGGCTACTATCATCAAAACTATCTGGTACTGGCATAAGAATAGACATATAGATCAATGGAACAGAATAGAGAGCCCAGAAAGTAACCCAGAACTCTATGGTCAACTAATATGCGACAAAGGCAGAAGGAACATAAAATGGAGTAAAAAGAGTCTCTTCAACAAATGGTGTTGGGAGAACTGCACAGCAACATGCAACCATAAAGGTCCTGGAGAAAAACATAGGCAGTAAACATTTTGATATCCTACAGCAAAATATGTTTACTGATACTTCACCAAGGGCAAAGGAAATAAAAGAACAAATCAACAATTGGGACAATATCAACTTGAAAAGTTTCTCTTCAGCTAAAGAAAACACCAGAAAAATTCAAAGGGAACCAACTGTATGGGAAAACATTATTGCCAATGATACCTCAGACAAGGGTTTGATCTCCAAAATATATAAAGAACTTCTATGACTCAATACCAGGGGGACAGGCAGACAGCAAAACAGAACCACATATATGAATACAGGCCTCCAGTGATCAGGGGGAAGGGGGTTGGGAGGAGGGGTTCGGAAGAGACAAGGAAGGGGAGCAGTTTAGACAAGAACCTAGTATAAAGGAACCATGGACATGGACAACAGGTGGGATTGACTTTGGGGGAAATGGGTGGGAGGGGATGGGGACAGAGGGGAGCAAAAATGGGATGGATGTAATACAACAGCAATAAATTTTTTTTTAAAATGGGCAAAGGACCTGAACAGACAACTCACTGAGGAAAATATACAAAGGGCCCAGAGGCATATGAAATAATGCTCAACATCACTAGTCATCAGAGAGATGCAAATTAAAAACACAATAAGATACCACCTCACACCTGTCAAAATGGCAATCATCAACAAATCAACAAACAACAAGTGTTAGTGAGGATGTGGGGCAGAGGGAACCCTCGTGCACTGTTGGTGGGAATGCAGGCTGGTGCAGCCACTGTGGAAAACAGTATGGAGTCTCCTCAAAAAACTAAAAATGGAACTGCCTTTTGATCCAGCAATTCCACTACTTGGACTATACCCAAAGAATCCTGAAACACCAATTCATGAGAACCTATGTACACCTATGTTCATAGCATCACTATTTACAATAGCCAAGTGCTGGAAATAGCCTAAGTGCCCATCAGTGGATGACTGGATCAAAAAACTCTGGGACATTTACATAGTGAAATACTACACAGCAGAAAGAAAGAAGGAACTCCTAACCTTTGCAACAACATGGAGGGAACTGGAAAGTATTATGCTTAGTGAAATAAGCCAGTCAGTGAAGGATAAATACGATATGATCTCACCCATTACAGGGCAATAATGAACAAAACTAACAACAAGCAAAACAAAACCAGATATATGAATACAGGGAATAGGCCTTCAGTGGTCAGGGGAAGAGGGTTGGGGGGAGGGATGAGGAAGAGGCAAGGAAGGGAAGCTAGTATATAGAAACCATGGACATGGACAACAGGTGGGATTGACTTTAGGGGGGAATGGGTGGGTGGGGAAGAGGACAGAGGTGAGCAAAAAGGGGATGGATGTAATACAACAACAATAAAATTAAAAAAAAAAAACAAAATTAAATTTAAAAAAAACTTGAAAGAAATCAGAATGCCCTTAAACTGCACCAACAGTTCATAATTTGGCCAACAGAATAGATCATGAGAGGAAGTGCACAATTCAAATTCAAATGGGTGAAAAATTCTGAATAATCAGAATTATGCACAAACCATTTATATTACTGAACTCATAGCAATCAGTCTTCTTCATATCTGTGAAACTTTGGAACCACATAGTTTATCTGTTAAATATAGTCCATGTCAGCTTCTAAAGCCAGAAAAGATTTTAGTTACCCTCATTTTTTGATGCCTGATCCATATTTTTTGTAAGATCTGCAACATCATCCACTTCCTCATCAATATCTTCTGGTTTTAGGTGCTTTCCTCCCCTACACTCGCCAAGGGAACTGTTCAACTAACTTCCCTAAGATTGTTAAGCTGCCAGAACCAAGTTGACTTAATATTCCAGGACGAACTTCTGTAATTGGTTTGGTGCTTGCATGACTGGTAATTGCAAAGCCGTCAGCAGAAAGGAAACCTTGGACTTTGAGAATTTTGAAATGAATAACTGTTTCATCATCTTTAATCATGTTTACTTCTTTAACAGCAGCTACATCATTCACAGACAGTTTTTTAGAGAACCCTGAAGTTCTTTTTTTTTGTCATCATCTGTAGCTCTTTTATGTTTCACCTTCTTCTTTCTGTGAGCTGTACTCTTGGCCATTTCTCAGATCTGGGCCTGAAATTTTGCTAACTTTCTTGATTTGTGTTTTTGGTAAATCTGAAGAAAGAAGGGTCATCCAACATGAGCACACGGCAGGTCCAAAGGAGATCTATGATGCAGATGCAGATGCATTAGGCAGAATCTACACTCACCTACTCCCAGGTCGAAACTCAAATTACAACTTAATTATAGAATAATCATCCTGAAAACTAACTAAAGACTAGCTGAAGAAAAGTCTCATAACCAAGTATTTAAAGAAGCATCTACATTGAGACTCCTCCAAAAAGTTTGCCAAGAGCCAGCCATAGGCAGCATCTTACAATGGTCTGCACAAGCGTCCCTCCCAAGAGAACCAACATATCCAGTGGCCTCCTTTAGACATATCAGAGCAAGACTTAATAAGCTTCACAAGCAGCATGTCCAAAGGGAGATTTCGGCAGTCACCAAACCTCAATGAGGGGAATTCTGCTTCATGTGGTCAGCACTGACATAGAAGCTCACACTCAGTGAATAAGACTGAGCTTCACAGTCAGCTATCCTCAGCAGCCGCTCACACTCAATGAGCGAGATTGAGCCTCATAGTCAGCTAACCTCATGGTAAATCCCATGCATAAACAACCTAATAGCAATCAATATTCAATTACAACAGGAGGGCCCCAATAATCCACACAAGAGATGTTTCTGGAGCATCCAGTTCAGGCGATCAAGGAGACTGCACCATTGAACCCCGCAGGACAAAATGTGAGTAAATTGGATCCAGCAATACATTTAAAAGATCATATACCATGATTAAGTGGGATTTATTCCAGGGATACAAAGTTCATACAATATCAGCAAATTGATAAGTGTGATATACCACATAAACAAAATAAAGGATAAAAATATGATCATATCAATAAATGCAGAAAAATAATTTGATAATACCCAGTATCCATTTATGATACTCACAAGCAAAGTGGAAATGGAGAGAACATATATCAACATATTATAGACCACATATGAGAAACCCTCAACATACATACATCATACTCAATGGGCAAAAACTACAATTGTTTTGCCTAAAATCAGGAACAACACAGAAATGTCCACTTTCACCACTCTTATGCAACACAGTACTGGAAGTCCTAGCCACAACAATCAGACAAGAATAAATAAATGGCACCCAAATTGGAAAGGAGGAAGTAAAACTGTCATTATTTGCAGATGATATAACACTGTGTGTAGAGAACCCTAAAGATTTCATTTAAAAAATTACTAGAACTGAGATCTCCAAGATGGCGACAGAGTAGAGAGCAGTACTGATGGTGTTGTCCAGTACCAAAGCAACTAGAGGACAGGATAAGGAGTGTGAGACGGCTTCAGGACCCTAGGGATTGGAACGGACAGCATCTGGACACAGGGGAGCAGAGCCAAGAGGCAGAGGAGGCCAGCAGGACAGTGGGTGAGGCGTTCCTGACGGACCGGCCGGTGGGCCGAGGTCAGCTCTGGGCAGGGGCGGCTCTGCCCAGAGGGGCGCATTTGACTGGGGCCAGCTCCGGGCTCGCTGGTAACTAGAAGTCTCAACAGAGAAGTGCAGGCAGCGAGGGCGAACGCCGTAGGGAACCCGGAATTGAACTCTTGCAGGGGAGGGACTGTGAGAAACTCACTCCGGCAACGGGGAGAGGAGGCTCCGTGCGCGTGCGGGGCTAGAGGCGGAGGAGAAGAGTCCTGAGGGAACCCGGAGCGGGGGAGCGGGAAGTGCACCAGTGGGGCGGCGAGAGGGCCAAAAACAGAGCTGCTGGGCCACCGGGGAAACAGCAGCTGGAAGCCCCTGTGAGGGGGGAGGCCCAGCCCTGTGCAACCACACAGGCCCCCAGGCTCCACGGGAAACTCCAGGCAGCTAGCCTGCGAGCCGGGAACTAGTGGCAGGAGACCTGCCATTGCCAGAGACAAAGGCCGCGCCACCCACGCCTGGGAGGGGCTCATCACAGAGGCCTCGTAAAGGACTCCGAGGAGAGCTGATTGGCTTGGGGGTGTGGTGCCCGCCCCGGAAGGGTGGGACAGTGTAGGCGGACCCCGGACAGTGTTGACTGACAGGCCCAGCCTCCTCCCGGAACTGTAGGGGCAGGACCAGTCATCACAGGGACCAGCGAAATTGCTGGCTGCCCTACAGAAGTGCTAGGGGCGCGTCCTGGGCCAGAACCTCCGCCAGGAGTGGGAGGGGGCTCCCTGCGGGCTCCAGAACACCGGCAGCTCTAACACCCAGCCAGGCTGCGGAAGGCCCAGCCTACCTGGGGGCGGACACTCAGAATCAGCCCTACTGCCACAATCAGAGGTCCTGCCACGCACCAAGACCTGGCTAGAATATAGACTATAGACTGTAAAGTCCTGACCAAGAAAAAGAGGCAGCATCAGGAAAGGGATTGCTGCCAATCTCAAGCACCTGAATTATACCGAGAGCAATATGAACTAACATATCCTTTGCAAAAGTTACTCCTCACATATTCTTAATCCCCCCTATACCTCAATCCACCTAAATACCCAAGACCCTCCCCTACTCTCGAATTAAAGTCTGTTCACTCTGTGCCTATAACACATTCCCAGTCCTCAATCTAAGTATTCCTCCCTTCCCCAGCCTTTCTAAACCCATTATTTATTCTTTTCTTCCTTCCCCTTTTTTTTTTCTTTCTTTCTTTCTTTCTCCTTTCTTTTCTTCCTGATAAAACCCACTGGTCCTAGCTCCACCGGGACCAACAGAGACCATAAAGGGTGAACAGAAACCTAAACTTTTTCTTTACTAATATTGAGTTCTCTTTCTCTTGGGACTTTCTCCCTTTTTTTCTTTTTTTCTTTTCTTTTCTTATTTTTTCTTTTTTTTTTCTTTCTTTTCCTCTGCTAAAAGCCCTCAGGTCCAGGCTCCATCTGGACCAGTCAGGGATTATTAAGGGTGAACAGCCATCTAAACCCTTTCTTCTTATTATTATTACTGTTTTTATTTCTTTTTTCCTTTTGCAATTTTTTTTGTTTTGTTTTGTTTTGTTTTTGTTTGTTTCGTTGGTTGGTTTGGTTTGGTATTTTGTTTTTGTTTTTTTTTTGTGTATGTTTTTGTTTTTTTGTTTTTTGTTTTTGTTTTTGTTTCTGCTAAAAGCCCACAGGCCCAGAATACAACCAGACAGCACAAATAAAGGACACACCAAGAACAGCAAGTGGAGAAAATCTGGGAGACGGCAACATTGAACTCTACAAATATCCTATCACAGAAGGGTGCTCAACTAAGGCAAGGAAGCAAAGCAG
>PVIW01007032.1:0-78105 GCA_004026585.1 Noctilio leporinus | reverse complement strand
TAAAAACAGTCTCTTCAACAAATGGTGTTGGGAGAACTGGACAGCAACATGCAAAAAGATAAAACTAGACCACCAACTTACACCATACACCAAAATAAACTCAAGATGGATAAAGGATTTAAACATAAGCAGTGCCACCATAAAGGTCCTGGAGAAAAATATAGGCAGTAAACTTTTGGATATCCTACGCAAAAATATGGTTACTGATACTTCACCAAGGGCAAAGGAAATCAAAGAATGAATCAACAAATGGGACGATATGATATTGAAAAGTCTCTGTTCAGCTAAAGAAAATATCAGTAAAATTCAAAGGGAACCAACTGTATGGGAAAACATAATTGCCAATGATACCTCAGACAAGGGTCTGACCTCCAAAATGTGCAAAGATCTAATGTGACTCAACACCAGGGAGACAGACAGCCCAATTGAAAAATGGGCAAAGGACCTGAACAGACAACTCACTGAGGAAGATATACAAAGGGCCCAGGGGCATATGAAAGAATGCTCAACATCACTAGTCGTCAGAGAGATGCAAATTAAAACTACATTAAGATACCACCTCACACCTGTCAGAATGGCAATCATCAGCAAATCAACAAACAACAAGTGTTGACAAGGATGCGGGGCAAAGGGAACCCTCATACACTTTTGGTGGGAATGCAGGCTGGTGCAGCCACTGTGGAAAACATTATGGGGTTTTGTTAAAAAACTAAAAATGGAACTGCCTTTTGATCCAGCAATTCCACTACTTGGACTATACCCAAAGAATCCTGAAACACCAATTCATAAGAACCTATGCACACCTATGTTCATAGCGGCACTATTTACAATAGCCAAGTGCTGGAAACAGCCTAAGTGCCCATCAGTGGATGATTGGATCAAAAAACTTTGGTACTTTTTCAGAATGGAATTCTATATAGCAGAAAGAAAGAAGGAACTCTTACCCTTTGCAACAACATGGATGGAACTGGAGAGTATTATGCTTAGTGAAATAAGCCAGTGAATGAAGGACAAATATCATATGATCTCACCCATTACAGGACAATAATGAGCAAAACTAACAACAAGCAAAACAGAACCAAGTATATGAATACAAGGAATAGGCCTTCAGTTGTCAGGCAAAAGGGGTTGGGGGGAGGGGGGAGGCAGAGGCAAAGAAGGGGAGCAGCTTAGACTAGAACCTAGTATAAAGGAACCATGGACATGGACAACAGGTGGGATTAACTTTGGGGGGAATGGGTGGGTGGGGAGGGGGACAGAGGGGAGCAAAAAGGGGATGGATGTAATACAACAACAATAATTTTTTTAATTAAAAAATAAAATAAAATAAAATAAAAAATTGGAAAAAAAGGGGACAAAGATGGTCATTCCATAATACTTAAGGGAACAATCCATCAAGAAGAAATAACGGTGATGAACATATACGCACCCAACATAGGAGCTCCGAAATATATAAGGTAAATCTTGGAAGACTTTAAGAAAGACATAGACAGCAACACATTCTTAGTAGGAGATTTTAATATGCCACTATCAACAATGGACTGATCTTCCAAACAAAAAATTCCCAGAGATGTTGTGGCATTGAACAACTCTCTAGAGGAAATGGACCTAACTGATGTATACAGAGTCTTTTACCCCAAAGAAGCAAAATACACATTTTTTTCAAATGCGCATGGATTATTCTCCTAGATAGACCACATGGTAGGTCACAAGACAAGCCTCCACAAATACAGGAAAATGGAAATCATACAAAGTATCTTCTCAGATCACACTGACTTGAAACTGGAAACCAATCTCAAGGAAAAAAAACAAAAATTCTCTAACTCATGGAGACTGAATAACATGCTTTTAAGCAATGAAGTGGTTAACAATGAGATCAAAGATTAAATCAAAAAGTTCCTGGAAACAAATGACAATGAACACACAACAGCCCAAAACCTATGGCATACAGCAAAGGCAGTTCTCAGGGGGAAATTTATAGCAATACAGGCTTTCCAAAAAAGGTTTCAAGAAGTTTATAAAAATGAGATAACCACAAAGCTGGAAGAATTAGAGGAGCAACAACAAAGCCCAGAGCAAGTAGAAAGAAGGAAATCATTAAGATCAGAGCAAAACTAAATAACTCAGAGATTCAAACTACAATTTGAGGAATCAACAGATCCATGAGCTGGTTCTTTGAAAAAATTAACAAAATTGACAAAAACTCATCAAGAAAAAGAGAGAGAGGACCCAAATAAACAGAATCAGAACTGACAAAGGAGAAATGTTAACTGATACCTCAGAAATACAAAAGATTGTAACAAAGTACTACAAACAACACTATGACAAAAAATATGACAACCTGGATGAAATGGACACATTTCTGGAAAGGTATAATCTAGTAAAACTGAACCCAGAAGAAGCAGAAAGCCTGAGTAGGCCAATAACAACTAGTGAAATTAAAGAAGTCATCCAAAATCTCCCAAAGCGCAAAAGCCCCAGACAGGATGGATACAAAGGTGAATTTTACCAAACATTTAAAGAAGACCTAACTCCTATCCTTCTCAACCTATACCAAAAAATAGAGGAAGAGGGAAGACTCCCAAACTCTGTCTATGAGGCCAATATTATTCTGATTCCAAAACCAGGGCAAGACACAACTAAGAAAGAAAGCTAGAGGCCAATACCTCTGATGAACATACATGCTAAGATTCTCAACAAAATATTGGCCAATCAGATTCAGCAGTATATTACAAAGGTCATACACCATGATCAAGTGGGTTTCCTCCCAGGGATTCAAGAATGGTACAACATTCATAAATGATTAAATGTAACACACCACATGAACAAAGTGAAAGATAAAAACTATGTGATCATATCAATAGATGCTGAAAAAGCATTTGATAAAGTAGAGCAACCATTTATGATAAAAACCCTCAGCAAAATGGGAATAGAGGGAGCATACCTCAACATCATAAAGGCCATCTATGAGTAAACTGAAGCCAACACCATACTTAATGCACAAAAACTATAAGTTTTCCCCCTAAGATCAGGAATGAGACAAGGCTGCCCACTTTCTCCACTTCTATTCAACATTGTCTTGGAAGTTCTAGCTATAGCCATCAGAGAAGAAAAAGCAATCAAAGGTATCCAAATCTGAAAGGACGAATACAGTCATTATTTGCAGATGATATGATAGTGTACATATAAAATCCGATAGGATCCACCGAAAACTTACTCAACCTAAGAAGCAAATTTAGCAAAATAGCTGGGTATAAAGTCAATATCCAGAAATCAAAAGCTTTTTTGTATACCAATAATCAAACAACAGAATTAGAGGCGAAAAAACCAATCCCATTGACCATAGCAACAATAAAAATAAATTACCTAGGAATCAACTTAACTAAGGAGGTAAAATACCTGTACTTAGAAAACTACAGAACAATGAATAAAGAAATCAAGGAAGATACAAATAAATGGAAGCATATACCATGTTCATGGATGGAAAGAATTAACATCATTAAAATATCCATATTACCAAAAGCAATCTGTACAGATTCAATGCAATCCCAATTAAAATACCAATGACAGACTTCTCATAAATAGAGAAAATATTTCAAAAATTTAGATGGAGCCCAAGAATGCCCACAAATAGTCACAGCAATCTTGAGAAAGAAGAACAAGGTAGGAGGAATGACAATACCAAACTTCAAACAATACTACAAGGCTACTGTCATCAAAACTGTCTGGTAGTGGCATAAGAATAGACATATAGATCAATGGAACAGAATAGAGAGCCCAAATATTAACCCGGGACTCTATGGTCAACTAATATTTGATAAAGCTGTAAGGGACATAAAATGGAGTAAAATAAATTCCTTCAACAAATGGTGTAGGGAGAACTGGACAGCAATATGTAGAAAGATAAAACTAGACCACCAACTTACACCATATACCAGAATAAACTCAAGATAGATAAATGATTTAAACATAAGCAGTGCCACCATAAAGTTCCTGAAGAAAAATATAGGCAGTAAACTTTTGAATATCCTACACCAAAATATGTTTACTGATAATTCACCAAGGGCAAAAGAAATCAAAGAACAAATCAACAAATGGGACTATATCAAATTGAAAAGTTTCTGTTCAGCTAAAGAAAACATCAGCAAAATTCAAAGGGAACCAACTGTATGGGAAAACATAATTGCCAATGATACCTCAGACAAGGTTTTAATCTCCAAAATATATAAAGAACTAATGTGACTCAACACCAGGGAGACAGAGAGCCCAAGGCAAAAATGGGCAAAGGACCTGAACAGACAACTCACTGAGGAAGATATGCAAGGGGCCCAAAGGCCTATGAAAGAATGCTCAAATCACTAGTCATCAGAGAGATGCAAATTAAATCCACAATAAGATTCCACCTCACACCTGTCACAATGGCAATCATCAACAAATCCACAAACAACACATGTTGGTGAGGATATGGCGAAAAGGGAACCCGGGGCAATGTTGGTGTATTGCAGGCAGGTGCAGCCACTATGGAAAACAATATGGAGTTTCCTTAAAAAATTAAAAAGGAACTCTCTTTTGATGCAGCAATTCCACTACTAGGACTATACCCAAAGAATCTTGAAACACCATTTCACAAGAACCTATGTACACCGATGTTCATAGCAGCACTATTTACAATAGCCACGTGATGGAAACAGCCTAAGTGCCCATCAGTAGATGATTGGATCAATAAACTTTGGTACATTGACACAGTGGAATACTACACAGCAGAAAGAAAGAAGGAACTCCTTCTCTTTGCAACAACATGGATGGAACTGGAGAGTATTATGCTTAGTGAAATAATCCAGTCATTGAAGGACAAATATATCATCTCACGCATTACAGGACAATAATGAACAAAACTAACAGCCCTCAAAACAAAACCAAATATATGAATACAGTGAATAGGCCTTCAGTGATCATGGGGAAGGGGGTTGCAGGGAAGGGGGAGAAAGAGGCAAGGAAGGGGAGCAGTTTAGAGAAGAACCTAGTATAAAGGAACCATGGACATGGACAACAGGTGGGATTGACTTTGGGGCAAATGGGTGTGTGCGGAGGGGGACATAGTGGAGTATAATGGGATGGATATGATACAACAATTATAAATTATTTTTAAAAAGTGAAAAAAAAGAAAAAAAGAAAACATGACCTACATATATGCTGTCTTCAAGAGACCCACCTTAGAACAAAATATCAACACAGATTGGAAGTGAACGGATGAAAAATTATATATCAAGGAAATGGATATGAAAGGAAGCCTGGAGTGGCAATACTTATTTCAGACCAAATAGATTTTACTATGAAGTCCATAAAAAGAGATGAAGAAGAGCATTTCTTGATACTAAAGGTAGCAATCCATCAAGAAAATGTAACTCTGGTAAACATATATGCACCCAAAATAATAGCTCCCAAATATATAAGGAAAATCTTGAAGGACTTCAAGAAGGATATAGATAGCAACACACTAATAGTATGGGTTTTTAATACCCCATTATCAACAATGGACAGATCTTCTAAACAAAATACACCAAGGATGATATAGTGGCATTGAACAACACTCTAGAGGAAATGGACATGATATATACAGAACTTTTCAACCCAAAGAAGCAAAATACACATTTTATTTTCAAATGCGCATGGAACATTCTCTAAGATAGACCACATGGTAGGTTACAGAACAAGCCTCCACAAACAGGAAAATGAAAATCATATCAAGGATCTTCTCAGATCACAATGGATTGAAATTGGAACCCAACCTCAAGGGAAAAAATCAAAGACACTCTAACTCATGGAGACCGAATAACATGCTCTTAAGTAATGAATGTGTTAAAAATAAGAGCAAAGATGAAATAAAAAAGTTTGTAGAAACAAATGATAATGAATGCACAACAGCCCAAAACCTATGGGGCACAGCTAAGGCAGTCCTCAGGGGAAAATTCATAGCAATACTGGCCTACTAAAAAAAGGATAGAAGAAGCTTATACAAACAACCTAACCATAAAGCTGCAAGAACTAGAGGAGGAGCAACAAACAAAGCCCAGAGCAAGTAGAAGGAAGGAAATCATCAATTATCAGGGCAGAATTAAATAATTTAGAAATTCAAACTACAATTTGAAGAATCAATAAGTCCAATAGTTGGTCCTTTGAAAAAATAAGCAAAATTGACAAGCCTTTATCGAGACTGATTAGAGAAGAGAGAGTTAGGACTGAAATAAATGGAACAGAAATGACAGAGGAGAAATCAAAACTGATACTTCAGAAATACAAGGGATTGTAAGAAATTACTATAAGCAACTATATGACAAGAAATATGACAACCTGGGTGAAATGGACACATTTCTGGAAATCTATAATCCACCAAAAACTGAGTCCAGAAAGACCGGAAAGCCCGAATAAGCCAATAACAACTGGTGAAATTGAAGAAGTAATCAAAATTCTCCCAAAGCACAAGAGCCCTGGACCAGATGGCTACACAAGTGAATTCTATCAAACATTTAAAGAAGAATTAACTCCTATCCTTCTCAACTTATTACAAGAAAAGCCAACAAGAAGGAAGACTCCCAAACTCTTTCTATGAGGCCAATATTATTCTCATCCCCAAAACCAGGTCAAGACACAACTAAGAAAAAACAAAACAAACAAACAAAAAAAACTATAGGCCAAAATCTCTGATGAACACAAATGCTAAGATTCTCAAAAAATTAGCCAACTGGATCCAGTAATAAATTCAAATTATCAAACACCATGATCAAGTGGGTTTCATCCCAGGGATGCAAGCATGGTACAACATTTACAAATTAATAAATGTAATACACCATATCAACAAAATGAAAGACAAAACCATATGATCATATCAATAGATGCTGAAAAAGCATTTGATAAAGTACAGCAACTGTTTATGACAAAAATTCTCAGTAAAATGGGGATAGAGGGAACATACCTCAACATATTAAAGGCCATATATGAGAAACCTGAAGCCAACATTATACTTCATGGATAAAAACTAAAAGCTTTCTCCCTAAGATCAGGAACAAGACAAGGCTGTCCACTTTCTCCCCTTCTGTTCAATATCATCTTGGAAGTCCTAGCCATAGCTATCAAAGAAGGAAAAAGAATCAAAGTATCCAAATTGGAAAGGAAGAAGTAAAACTGTTATTATTTGTACATGATATGATAGTGTATATACAAAACATTATAGATTCCACCAAAAACTTACTTGACCTAATAAGAAAATTGAGCAAAATAGCTGGATATAAAGTCAATATCCAGAAATCAAAATCATTTTTGTATACCAATAATGAAACATCAGAGATAGAAGCCAGAAAATAAATTCCATTTACCATAGCAACAAGATAATTAAAGTACTTTGGAATAAACTTAACAAAGGAGGTAAGAGACCTATAGTCCAAAAACTACAGAACACTGAATAAAGAAATGAAGGAAGATGCAAATAAATGGAAGCATATACCATATTCATGGATGGGAATAATTAACATCATCAAAATATCTATACTACCCAAAGCAATCTATAGATTCAATGCAATCCCAATTAAAATACCAATGACATACTTCATATATAGGAAAAATACTTCAAAATTTATATGGAGCCAAAGATGCCCACAAATAGACTCAGCAATCTTGAGGAAAAAAGAACAAGGTAGGAGAATTCACAATATTGGACATATACTACAAGGCTTCTGTCATCAAAACTATCTTGTACTGGCATAAGAAAAGACATACAGATCAATGGAACATAATAGATAGCCCAAAAATATGCCAAGGACTCTATTCTCAATTATTATTCAACAAAGTGGGAAGGAACATAAAATGGAGTAAAAATGCCCTCTTCAACCAGTGGTGTTTATAGAACTGGTAAGGGACATGCAAAAAAATAAAACTATACCATTAACTTACACCATACATCAGAATAAACTCAAGATGGATAAAGGACTTAAACATAAGCTGTGCCACCCTAATAGTCCTAGAGCAAACATAGAAAGTAAAATTTCAGATATCCTATGCAGAAATACTTTCACTGATACCTCTCCAAAGGCAAAATAATGAAAGGAACAAATAAACAAATGGGACTATCTATATCAAACTGAAAATTCCTGTTCAGCTATAGAAAACACCAGCAAAATTAAAGGGGAACCAACTGTATGGGAAAACATATTTGCCAATGATACCTCAAACAAGGGTTTGGTCCCCAAAATATATAAACTACTTATTCAACTCAACACCAGGGAGATAGACAACCCAATTAAAAAATGGGCAAAGGACCTAAACCGACAACTCTCTGAGAAAGACATATAAAGGGCCCAAAGGCATATGAAAGAATGCTCAACACCATTAGCCATCACAGAGATGTAAATTAAAACCACAATGAGATACTACCTCCCACCTGCCATAATGGCAATCATCAACAAATCAGCTAACAACAAGAAGATGTGGAGAAACAGGAACCTTGGTGCACTGTTAGTGGGAATGCAGGCTGGTGCAGCCACTATGGAAAACATGGAATTCCCTCAAAAAACTAAAAATAGAACTGTCTTTTGACCTAGTAGTTCCACTGCTAGGATTATACCTAAGAACCCTGAAACACCAATTCTTAAGAACCTATGTACCCTTGTGTTCATAGCAGCACTATTTATAACAGCCAAGTGCTGGAAACAGCCTAAATGTCCATGAGTGGATGAATGGATCAAAAACTGTGGTACATTTACACAACAGAATAGTACATAGCAGAAAGAAAGAAGGAGCTCCTACCTTTTGCAACAACATGGAAGGAAATGGAGAGTATTATGCTAAGTGAAATAAGCCAGTCAGTAAAAGACAGATACCATATGTTCTCACCCATTACGGAAGACTAAGGAACAAAACAAACAGGCAAATCAGAATCAGAGACCTGAATACAAGTAATGCACCTAAATTTAGCATGTAGAGGGGAGGGGGAAGGGGGACGGGGGTGATGGAGTCAAAGAAGGTGAACAGTTTATTCAATGAGCTAGTGTAGATGACCCATGGACATGGACAACATGTGGAATGGACTGTCGGGTTGATAGGGAGGGTGGGGAAGGGGAAATTAGGGGATAGGAAATGGGATGAATGTAATACAACAACAATGAAATTAAATTTAAAAATATTTTAGACCCATGTTTAATATAAACATAAAAGGCATTCACTACTTCTTTCTAAATAAGGTTATTTTGTTTTCAGGCCATTTTAGAAAATTAACATTGTCCAACGCTGTTGAAAATATGATTTCTGAAAAATATTGGGGGATCTGAGCCTTATAGGTACTGGAGGTGTCCTAGCCATCTGTGTCTACCTCCAAGGGATCTATCTTAGTTTCTGGAGAGAACAAGTCCACAGAATATTGCCCAGCTTCTCCAAAGTGCTTTGTTTTCAAGGGCAGTCATGGCCAGCTCTGTCTATGAAAATAAAGGATCTGATTATAGAGAGTACTTGGCTGTAAATAATAGTTTTTTACAGTTGCTTATTTGTTTTATTCAAAGCCATTTTGATAGCTCTCTACTTTCTCTGCTTTTGTGAATAATCAGCCTTAATGATAAAGTATAACCTTCCCATTTAAATACACATTTACTTCTATACACTTTAGTGCACTGTATTTAGTATTATACATGCTCTCACCCATTACAGGACAATAATGAGCAAAACAAACAAACAATAAAACTAGAACCAAACACATGAATACAATGAATATACCTTCAGTGGGCAAGGGGGAGAGGAGAGGGGAGATTGGAGAAGGGTTTCATCTTGAGCCCAGCCTGCCTTAACCTCTGGCACTCTGTGATCTTGAATTTCATCAGACCAAGGCTAATTTCTTACTCAGTTTCCCTCTAATATACCTGAATTCCCCAGAAGATTCAATTTAAGACCCAGTAAGATTCCTGTTCAATTAAAATACTTATTGTACTATTAAAAAAATTCAGGAGGTATATCTTAGGAGCAAGATGTCCCCACCCCATACCAGGGCCCCCAGTCCAGGGTTCCAGTGCCAGAAAGATAAGTCCCCATGACTTCTAGCTGCAAAAACCATCAGGTATTGAGTCAGTGGAAGAAAATGCTGGAGCCCCAAGCAGTTCCTCTTAAAGAACCCACACATGGACTCACCTACTGAGACTCATTATCTCTGAGCTCCACCACTGGGGTAGCAGCATTAAAGACACCAATGGCATACTGGAAGAAACTGGGATGTCTGGCATTAACATGAGCAGAAGCATTTGTCCCTTTTCTGAGCCTTCCCCTCCCCCAACAGAGCTGGCCAGCTGGTGCCATAACTGAAACTCCATCATCCTGGCTAACACTGTTTGATCTACCTTGGAGATCCCCAGAAACTCTACCCCACCCAACTTACAGACCACCAAAGCTTCTTTTCCATATGACTGGTCTTGGCTCAAGCTTCATAACTTCCTAAATCTTACCAAACAAGCAATAGTTAGCCTCAGTAAGCTCCAGGCCCGTACTACCAGCATACTGCTGAAATTCATGTCTTGGCTTTGCCTGGTAATCTCCAAGCCCAGCACAAATAATAGCCATCTCAGATTGTTTTGTAGATCAGGCAGGTTGCCCCAGGCAAAACACAGGTTGGGTCTGACCTTGGCCTGCCCTACCTTGGAAACCCCAAGACCAGTGCACAGAGAGCTACAGACCTCAGCACCACCATCCTCCCCCTGTAGAGCTGATCCTCCAAGGAGGACAGAGTTTGATGTTAAGTGGGCATAGCCAATCCTCGCAGCTTACTGGCCTGGGTAAATCCCTCCCATTAATCTGCCAACAGCAAGCAAAGCTCAACTACTAGAGGAGGGTGTGTTCAGCCCATATGCAGGATGTGCCTTGAATATCCATCTTGGGTGATAGGGGTGTGCCAGTGGACTGTACAGGACACTTACTGCATTAGGTCATGCTATGAAGACAGGGAATCATAGCAGCTCTACCTAATACAGAGAAACAAACACAGGGAGACTGCAAAATGAGGAGACAAAAAACATGGCCCAAATGAAAGAACAGATCAAAAGTCCAGAAAAAGCTGAATAAAATGGGGATAAGCAATATGTCAGATGCTGAGTTCAAAACACTGGTTATAAGGATGCTCAAGGAACCTGGTGATGACCTCAGCAGCATAAAAAGGATTCAGTCAGAAAGAAAGGATATAGTAATTGAAATAAAGAACAATTTACACATGGAAGCAATAGTCAAGTGGATGAAGTCAAGAATGAAATCAATGATTTGGAGCATAAGGAAGCAAAAAACAACCAATCAGCATAACAACAAGACCTGCAAGTCCAGGAAACAGAGTCCCAAACCAGATGGATGCCAAGAGGTCCACTCCAAGACATATCATGACTGAAAACCCAAAGTTTAAAATAAAGAGAGAATTTTAGAAGTAGAAAGAGAAAAGTAGTTAGTTACCTACAAGGGCATTTCCATGCGACTTTCAGCTGATTTCTCAAAAGAAACTTTGCAATCTAGAAGAGATCGGCAAGAAATATTGAAAGTCATGAAAATCAGGGACCTACAGCCAAGATTGCTCTACACAGCAAAGCCATCATTTAGAATTGAAAGGCAGATAAAAAGCTTCCCAGACAAACAAACAAAAAACTAAAATAAAATAATTCATCATCACCAGGCTATTATTATATGAATATTAAAGGGGCATTTTTTAAGTAAAAGGTCAAAACTATGAACAATAAAATGGCAAAATACATATCTATCAACAATTGAATCTAAAAAACAAAATTAAGCAAACCAGAAGAACAGAGACTGCATCATGGATACCAGAATCTTTTGATGGTTGCTGGATGGGAGGGGCTACAGGGAAATGTGTGAGGAGGTGAAGGGATTAAGTACAAATAGGTAGTTGCAGAATAGCCATGAGGATGTGAAGTACTATAGGAAGTGGATTAGCTAAAGAATTTATATTCATGTCCCATGGGCATGAACAATAGTGTGGGGATTGCCTGAAGGAGTGGAGGGTGCTAGGTAGAGAGGGGGAAAGGCATAAAAATCAGGACAACATTAATAGCATACTCAATAAAATATAATTTAAAATTAAAAATAAAATATCCTTCATTTAAAATGTACTTCTAACAAAATGAGCCAGGCCCGTACTACCAGATACTCCCTGTCTTACCCCAAAGGTTACCATCCAAATTATTTCTTAATGGTGAGGCTAAGGAAATACAGTCCAAATTCCTCTCACTGTAACCAAATTTTTCATTTTCATTAAATGTATTGAGGTGGTGAAATTATTTAATACAATTATGTAAGGTTCAGGTACACAATTCTATAATACATCATCTGTATATTTTATTGTGTGTTTGCCACACCAAGTCAAGTCTCCTTCCATCACCATTTATTCCAAATCAATCCTCTTCTACCTCTTTCCACCCCCTTTCCCACTGGTAATCACCATATTGTTATCTGTGTCTATGAATTTGTTTTTGCTTAATCACTCCACCTTTTTCATCCAGGCCCCCAAACCCTGTTCCACCAGGCAGTTGTCAGCCTCATCTCTGGACGGATGAGTCTGTTTCTATTTTGCTTTTTGGTTTATTTTGTCTATTAGATTTCACATAAAAGTGAAATAATATGGTATTTATCCCTCACTAACTGACTTACTTCACTTCGCAAATACTCTACCGTTTCATCCATGCTGTTGTAAAACACAAGATTCCCTTCATTTTTATAGCTGAGTAATATTTCCTTGGGTAAATGTACCACAGATATTTTTAACTACTCATCTACTGATGGGCCCTTGGGTTGCTTCCAGGCTGTGACTATTTCAAATACTGCTGCAATGAACACAGAAGTGCATATATTCCTTTGCATCAGTATTTCAAGTTCTTTCTAATATATTTCCAGTAGTGAAATTACTTGGTCATAAGGCAGTTCCATTTTTAACTTTTTGAGGTAACTCCATCCTGTTTTCCACAGTGGCTGCACCAGTCTGCATTCCCACTAACAGTGGATAAGGATTCCATTTTCTCCACATCCTTATCAATATTTAGGACAGATGTTAGGTGATGTTTTTTCTTGGTGTTAATTTGCATTTCTCTAGTGATTACTGATGTTGAGCATGTTTTCAAATGTCTATTGGGTATCTGTATGTCCTCTTTGGAGACTGTCTCTTCAGGGTCATCTGCCCACTTCTAATTGGATTTCTTGTAATTTGGTGTTCAGTTGTATAATTTCTTTACAAATATTGGATATTAACCCTTTATTAGATATATCATTGGAAATAATGTTCTTTCATTCAGGACATTGTCATTTATTTTATTGATGGTTTAATTTTCTGTGCAAACACTAGTTTGATGTAGTCTGATTTGTTTATTTTTTCTTTTGTTTCTCTCATCCAAGAAGATATATCAGAAAAAAATATTGCTACAATAAATGTTCAAGATTTTACTGCCTGTTTTTTTCTATGAATTTAATGGCTTTGAATCTAATTTTGTCTTTAATTTATTTTGAGTTTATTTTTGTGTATAGTGTAAGAAGTTGATCTAGTTTCAATTTTTGCATGTATATGTCCAATTTTCCCAACACCATTTATTGAATAGACTATCTTTACTCATTGCATGATTTCCCCTCTTTTGACAAATATTAATTGACAAATAGGCATGAGTTTATTTCTTATCTCTGTATCCTGTTTCATTGATCTATGTGTTTGTTTTTATGCCAGGACCATGCTGTTTGATCATCATGGCCTTGCAGTATAGTTTTATATCAGGGAGTATGATTCTTCTGACTTTATTCTTCTTTCTCAAGATTGTGTGACCATTTGGAGCCTTTTGTGGCTCCATATACATTTCTGAAGTTTTTGTTCTAGATTTGTAAAATGTGCCATTCATATCTTGATAGAAATTACATTCAATTTATAGATTGTTTGGACAATATTTTCATTTTGTTTTTATTTTTAGGCCTTTTATTTTTTAATTATTTGGTATTATTTATCCAACCTTCCACTCTTTCTCCTCTTTTAGCCCAGCCTGCCACTCTTTCCCTAGTCAATTGCTAATCCATTTTCCATGTCAATGGAGTCTTCATATATATTCTTTAAAAATTTCACCTTATTTCAAATAGTCAATACTTTCCTCTCCCCTCTTACCACTGTCAGTCTACTTCATGATTCTATGCCTCTGCTCTATTTTGCTCATTAGTTAATTTTGTTCATTAGATTACCCTTATAAGTGAGATCATATGGTATTTTTCTTTCACTGACTGGCTTATTTCACTTAGTATAATATTCTCCAGTTCCTTCCATGCTGTGGCAAAAGATAGGAATTCCTTTTTTATTTGATGCATAGTATTATGTTGTGTAAATGCACATGATTTTTAATCCACTCATTTATTCATTGGCACGCTATTTCCAAATGCTGCCTATTGTAAATAGTGCTGCTATGAACACAGGTGTGCATAAACTCTTTTGAGTTAGTATTTCAGGATTCTTCTAGTCTATTCCAAGCACTGGAAAAACTGGGTAAAAAGGCTGTTTCATTTTTATTTGAGAAATATGTGTACTGTTTTCAAAAGTGGCTAGACCACTCTACAGTCCCACCAACAGTGCACTAGAGTTCCCTTCTCCACATCCTTACCAGCAATTGTTGTTTATTGATTTATTGATGGCCATTCTGATACATATGAGGTGGGATATCATTGTGGTTTTAATTTTCATCTTTCTAATGGCTAGTGTTGTTGAGCATTCTTTCATGTGTATGTCTATTCAGGTTATTCACCCATTTTTAATTGTATTGTTTGTCTTCCTGGTGTTGAATCATTTGAGTTCTTTATATATTTTGAAGTTTAAACATTTGTCCTATGTATCATTGGCAAATGTGTTTTCCCATAGAGCCAGTCCCCAATTTATTTAGATTTTAGCATTGCAGATGCTTTTTAATTTGATGTAGTTCCATTTGTTTATTGCTTCTTTTATTTCCATTGTTCTAGAAGATATATCAGCAAAAATATTGCTGTGTCAGATATCTGAAATTACACTGTCTATTTTCAACTAGGGTTTTGTTGGTATCACAACTTATATTGAAGTGTTTTACCCATTTTGAATTTATTCTGGTGTATGACATATGTTGGTGGCCTAGTTTAATTCGTGTGTGTGTGTGTATTTTCAGTTCTCCTAACATCTGTTTTGAAGAGAGTATCTTTATTTCACTATATGCTCATGCCCCCTTTGTCAAATGTTAATTGACCATAGAGATGTGAGTTTATTTCTGGGCTCTCCATTTTGTTCCATTGATCTATGTGTCTGTTCTTATGCTTATGCCACACTGTTTTGACTACAGTGGCCTTGTATTATAGTTTGATATAGATACAGTGATCCCTCCAACTTTGTTCTTTTTTTCTTAAGATTGCTGAAGCTACTTAGTGTCTTTTTTTATCCATGTAAATTTTTTGCAGTATTTGTTCTGGATCTGTGAAATATGCCATTGGTATTTTAATAGAAATTCAATGAATCCATAGATTGCTTAGGGTAGTATGGACATTTAAATTATGCTAATTCTAATTAAGGAACAAGGTATATGCTTCAATTTATTTGTATCTTCCTTGATTTCTTTCTTCAGTGGTTAGTTTTCTGAATATAGGTCCTTGGTTAAATTTATTTCTACATACTTTTGTTGTTGTGTTGTTATTGCAAATAGGATTTTCTTCAACCCCCATGCCTTGTATGCTGTTGCGCATGTACTGATAGAACAAAACAAAACAACACTGAAAATAAAACCCACACCATCAAAAGTACCCTCCAACAATAATACCAAAGGATTAAAGAAAAGGATAAATAAAGTTTTTAGTGAAAACAAGAATTGGAAGGAAGAAGGCAAAGTGAAGAAAGGAAGGGGAAGAATAAAATATGACTCTCCTTGTGTGACTACAGTTTGTGCTGCCCCTCCCTTTTTCCAAGCCAAAGGTAAGAGTGTATGGGAACATGAATCTTGTATTTTGCTCCCTTATAACAAAAGAAAGGAAAAAAAGAGGAAAAAGTAGCTTTGTCTCCAGCAGGCTCTAACTTTCTTTTGGAGGGGGAAAAAAAAAGGTCTTTCACCACTGGATGCTGCATGTAAGGATGATCGCAACACTACTGCTCTGTGCTTTGGGAGCCCAGTCTGAGGTCAAGGTTTCCCTCCTCTCTGGGAGGTGCTCCCTCTGGCATGTGGCCACATCAGCCACAACCTATAAATGTGGTGCTGACCCCTTTTATGTTTCTACCTTTTCTGTCAGTCACAAGATGGTCTTCCCATGCTTATTTGAGTATCTCCTCTTCAAATTATTTTCAGGTTTTTATCTCAAGTGTATATTTCCCTTGTTTTATTTTCAGTTTGGTTTGGGGTGGGAACATACAAAATAAATTCTTGTCACCCCTGCCTCAGAGTATTGACATTTTAATGATGTTAATCCTTCCTATTCATGAACACGGTACATGATTCCTCTTATCTGCATCTTCTTCAATTTCTTCAGTGTCCTATAATTTTTTGAGTATAGGTCTTTTATGTCCTTGGTTAAATTTAATCCTGGGTATTTTTTATACAACTGTAAGTTAGATTTTTTTTCTTAGATTCTTTTTCTGATAGTTCATTCTTGGTGTATAAAAGGCATTTTATTTCTGTGTATTTATTTTGTATCCTGCTACTTTACTAAATTCATTTATCAGTTCTAGTTGTTTCTTGTGGAATTTTTAGTATTCTCCAAATATAATATCATGGCATCTACAAATAATGACAGATTTACTCTTTCCTTTTCAATTTATATGTCTTTTATTTCTTCTTGTCTGATTTCTGTGCCTAGGGAATCCTGTACTATATTGAATAACTGTGGTGAATGCAGGCATCCCTGTCTTGCACCCATTCTTAAGATGAATCCTTGTAGTTTTTCCCCATTATGTATGGTGTTGGCTGTGGATTTGTCATATATGGCCTTTATTATGTTTAGATGTGTTCCCTCTATTCCCACTTTGTTGAGAAGTTTTATTATAAATCAATGCTGGATTCCATCAAATGATGGATTTCATCATATGATTCTTTTGTGTCCATTAATATGATAATATGATTTGTCTCTTATTTTGTATATTTGGTGTAGCATATTTATTGATTTGTGAATATTGTACCAACCTTTCCTTCCCAGAATAAAGCCCACATGATAATGGTGTATCACCTTTCCATATATTGCTGGGCCCAGTTTCCTAATATTTTCTTGAGGATTTTAGCATCTGGTTCAAGGATATCATACTATACTTTTCTTTCTTTGTAGTGTCTTTATTTGGTTTTGAAATTATGATAATGTTGGTTTCATAAAATGAGCTTGTGGTCTTTCTCCTGGAATTTTTGGAAGAGTTTGAAAAAGATAGGTGTTAGTTCTTTGAATGTTTGGTAAAATTCTCCTGTGAAACCATCCAGTCCAGAATATTGGTTTGTTGAGAGTATTTTGATTACTGCTTTAATTACATTAGCTATAATATGTCTATTCATATTTTCTAATTTTTCTGACTCAGTTTTGGAAGACTGTAAGTTTCTAATATTTATCCATTTTGTCCAGATTATTTAATTTGTTGGCATATAGTTTTTAAAATGATAAAATTATGTTTTCCTTTTATCATATGCATTTTTATGTCAATTGTTACTTGACCTCTTCCACTTCTGAACTTATTCATTTGATTCATATGTTTTAAAATTATTTTATTGATCACATTATTACTGTTGTTCTAAATTTCCCCCCTTGCCATCTTCCTCCTGGTACCCTGGTTCCATCCAGCAATCCTCTCTCCCTTAATTCATGGCCATGGGTTGCACATATAAGTTATTTGGCTTCTCCATTCCCTATGCTATTCTAAACAATGTCTGTCTAGTTTGTACCTACCAATTATGCTTCTTAATCCCTGCACCTTCTCCTCCATTCTATTCCTTCTCCCTCCCAGATGTTAACCTTCTGAAAGATCTCCATACCTATGATTCTGTTCCTATTCTTCTTGTTCCCTTACTTTGCTTTGTTTTAGATTCAATGTTTATATTTGTGAGTTTGTTACCATTTTAATGTTCCCAGTTTTGATCTTCTGCTTTAACATTTTATGTAGTAATGGCTTGGTGATGATTAACTCCTTTAGGTTTACATTGTATGAGAAGCACTTTAGCTGCCCTTCCATTCTAAATTATAGCCTTGCTGGATAGAGTAATCTAGGTTGTAGGTCCTTGTTTTTCATTGTTTTGAATACATCTTGCTAGTCTCTTCTTGCCTGCAAAGCTTCTTTTGAGAAATCAACTGACAGTCTAATGGGAACTCCTTTGCAGGAAACTCATGCTGCTTTTTAAGATTCTTTATCTTTAATCTTTAGCACTTTAATTATGATGTATCCTGGTGTGGTTCTCTTTGGGTCTGGCTTATTTGGGACTCTGTGCTTCCTGGACTTGTATGTCTATGTCCTCCACCAAATCAGGGAAGTTTTCTTTTATTATTTTATCAAATAAGGTTTCAATTTCTTGGTATCACTATCAATTTTTATCCACCACATGTGCATGTGGGCCTGCCTGTTCTGCAGCCACCACCTCTCTTGTGTCACATCATGTCTCCACACCTATCCACCTTTCTCCACATCAGCACCCCTCCTACCTGTCTGGATGAAAGCTTGATTTTATGATGGTTCTGAGGGTTTTTTGTTTTGAAACCTAGTTGTAATTCATTGTATGGTTGCACAAGGAGAAGAAGTGTATTTACTTATGCCTCCATCTTGACTAGAAATTCTTTTTCCTTTTTTTTTTTTTTTCTTGATGAGTTTGGATAATATCTGTTCAATCATTTTTATCTTTTCAAATAACCACCTCTTGGTTTCATTAATCTTTGTAATGTTCTATAGACTATATTTTATTTATTTCTACTCTGATCTTAAGTATTTCCTTTCTTCTACTCATTGTGCTTTTTTGTTATTCTTTTTCTATTTTCTTTAAGTGTAAGGTTAGTTTGTTTACTTGAGGTTTTTCTTGTTTCTTGAGATAGACCTCTAAGGCTCTGAATTTTACTCTTAGGACTGTTTTTGCCATATCCCATCTAGTTTGTTGTGTTCTCATTTTCATTTGTTTCAAGGTATATTTTTATTTCTTCCTTGTTCTTATTGTTAACATATTCATTGTTTGGTAACATGTTGTTTAGCCACCATACCTTTGTGGGTTTTTCAGTTTTGTTCTTGTGATTGATTTCTACTTTCATACAACGAGGGTCAGAGAAGTTGCTTAATATGATTTCAATCTTAAATTTATTGAGACTTGCTTTGTGCCCAAATTGTTTTTAATAAACCACCTATTTGTGTAAAAACCAGTTTAAGAGTTATAGAGAATAAAGTAAATCCTTAATTTAAAAACCTTAGCTCCTGACTGGTGGCACAGTGGATAAGGCATTGGCCTGAAAACCCAAAGGTCACTGATTTGATTCTCAGCCAGGGCACATAACCAGGTTGCAAGCCATATCTCCAGCCAGGTCCATAGCTGGAGGCAGGTGAAAGGCAACTATACAGTGATGTTTCTCTCATTCTCTGCCTCCCCCCTTCCTTTCTTTCTAAAAACAATAAATAAAAATTAAAATAAAAAAAAATAAAAATTAAAACCTTAGAAGGAATAGAAAATCCATGGTGCAACTCAAGAGAACTCCTTGAAGAGACTTCATCTTCTCATTGCTTATAGGAAGTAAGATGCTCATTCACAATGAAAAAGGTAACACCAAAGGGAATGCTAAGTAGACTAATTCTTTGAAACATGTATCCTCTTCCCTCTCAGACAGTGTCTTGCCATGGCTGCCACAGATGGACCTCTCTACCAACTTATACTTTCCCAGACATTCCTCTTTAAGGGTTTGCACACAGATTTACTCAGACTTACTCCCTCTGAGCTCCAGTGCTCAGGCAGCAACTCAAAAGACACCAAGGACAAGAAGCAGGAACTAAATTTTATGGCATTAGTGCATAGACTGGAGGAGGAGCTTTGCCCTAGACAAAAGTACTCTTGGTATCCATTGTTACTTTACTGAGCCTTCCCTGAGGGAACAAGAGGACACCATGTATGAGTATCCATTAACCTCAACAATAGTTTGTCCCACCATGGTGATTCCTTTAGACCTCTCCCCACCAAACTTACTTAAGAGCCCACCCAAGCTGCTTCCAGTGACTGCTTTGTACAAATATCCTGTCTTGGCTCATGCTTTGGACTTTCCTAAAATTTCTCAAAGGTTCAAAAACCAAAAGCAAGCAACATATGACTTTAGCAAGTCCCATACCTTTTTCTAAGCAATCCTAAGCTTAACACTAGCAGCAGGTGGCTTCATTTCATAGCTTAACCTCTCCCAGAACCTCTAAGCTCAACACAAGTGGCAGCCATCTGCAGATCACTTAGTGTACTTCATACTAAATGGTCCCATGTAGGGTGTAGGTAGCAACTGACCTTAGCCTACAATTCCCAAGAGGCCCCAGAATCAACAAACTCCTGTGGCCAGCTTCAGACCACATCAACACACCACCCAAACACCTCCACAGATGACACACCAAAAGACAGGCTCAACATCAAAGTTCTGCTGAAGAGAATTCTGCTTCATAGTGTCAGCAGTTCTGCACTACAGCTCCTTCACTATAGTCATGGGCAGTCTTCACATCCAATCAGCCTGAGGGTCAGTCACTTTTATTGATGTGTCAACAGCAATCAGTTTTCAATTACAACAGGAAGGCACACATGCAAGAGACATTCCTGGAGCACCCAGCTCATGTGACCAGGGAAACTAGACCTCTGTCCTCCCAAGACACTTACTCTGTAAGGCCACTCTACCAAGACTGGGAGATGTAACAACTCTACCTAATACACAGAAATAAACACAGGAAGAGATCCAAAATGAAGAGACAAAGAAACATGTCCCAAACTGAAAGAACAGAACAAAACTCCAAAAAAAGACTACAAATGGATATAAGCAATTTACCAGATGAAGTTCAAAACATTGATTTTCAGGATGCTTGATGACCTTAGACAGAACTTCAACAAAGAGATGGAAAACATAAAAAATTATAGGAAACAAAAGTAACCATTCAAAAGCGAAGAATACGGCCCTGGCTGGTAGTACAGTGGGTAAAGTGCCAGCCTGCGAAACCAAAGATCGCTGGTTCGATTCCCCAGCCAGGGCAAATAATCAGGTTGCAAGCCAAATCTCCAGCCAGGTCTGTGTCTGGAAGCAGGTGAAAGGCAACTATATAATGATGTTTCTCTGCCTCTCTGCCTCCTCCCTTCCTCTCTCTCTGGAAATAATAAATAAAGTCTTTTTTTTTTTAACCTACATTAAAAAAAAAGTGAAGAATACAAGGTTGCAAGCCAGGTCTCCAGTAAGGTCTGTGGCTGGAGGCAGGTGAAAAGAAACCATACATTGATGTCTCTCTCCCTCTCTCCCTCTCTGCCTCTCACTCCTTCCCTCTTTCTAAAAAAAAAATATGATAAAATAAATAAATAAATATATTTTTTAAAAAGTGAAGAATACAAAGACTGAAATGAACAATGCATAAGATAATCAAGAGCATATTATAGGAAAAATTGTATTAAATCAACAATTTAGAAAATAAGGGAGCAGAACAAACCTAATCAAAAATAAATAAGGATAGTTTAAGGGACTTCTGGGGCATCAAACATACCAACATTCATATAATAGGCATACCAAAAGAAGAGGAGAGAGAGCAAGGAATTGAAAACCTATTTGAAAAAAATAATTATAATAATGACATAAAATGTCCCTAAATTAGCAAAGGAAACAGATATATAATCCCAGAAAGCACAGGGAGTGCCAAGCATACTGAATCCCAAGGGGCCCACATCAAGACACATCAAAATTAAAATAGCAAAGATTCAAGACAAAGAGAGAATTTTATAAGTTGCAAGAGAAAGACAATTAGTTACCTACAAGGGAGCTCCTATTAGATGTTCAGCTGATTTCTCAACGGAAACTTAGTAGTACAGAAGGGATTGACATGAAATATTCAAAACAATGAAAGTACATACAACCAAGATTAATCTACCCAGCAAAGTTATCAGAATTGTAAAACAGATAAAGGGCTTCTCACACAAGAAAAAGATAAAGAAATTCATCACTACCAAACCAGTATTATAAGAAATGTTTGGGGTCTTCATTAAGAAGAAAATAAAAGATAAAAAATATGAATAATAATATGGCAATAATTACACATCTATTAAAATAAATTTAAATGCAAATGTATTAAATGTTCTAATCAAAACACATAAAGGAGACTGAAAGAATAAGAAAAGAAAACCATTACATATGGTACCTACAAGACACTCACTTCAGTTTGAAAGATGCACACAGATGGGAAGTAAAGGGAAGGAAACTATATTACATAATAATGGAAATAAAACAAAAAGCTGGCAATGAACAAATACAATAAAAAAGCTAGGGTAGAAATAATTATATCAGATAAAGTAGATGTCTTTCAGCACTAACTACTTTCGTATTTTTATTTTATTTTTCTATTACTAACTAGTCCCCTTATACCCTCTCCCTTCTGATAATCACCACACTCATGGCCATGAGTCTTTTTGCCTTTTGCTCAATTCCTCCATCCCCCTACCTCCCCCTAATTAGCTGTCATCCTGTTATCTGTGAGTCTGTCTCTATTTTGCTTATTAGTTCAATTTGTTCATTAGATTCCACATGAGTGGAATCATATGATATTTTTCATTCCCTAACTGGCTTATTTCATTTAAAATAATGTTTTCCAGGTCTATCCATGTTGTCACAAAGGGTAAATTATTCTTTTTATTTTTAAGGTTCAGTAGTATTTCATTGTGTAAATGTCCCATAGTTGTTTTATCTACTGATGGACACTTGGGCTGCTTCCATTATCTTGGCAATTGTATATAATGCTGCTATGAACATAAGGGTGCTTATGGTCTTTCAAATTACTGTTTTAGGTTTCTTCACATATGTTCTCAGAAGTAGAATCACTGGGTCAAAAGGCAGATCTGTTTTAAGCCCTGGCTGGTAGCACAGTGGATAAGGCACCAGCCTCTGAACCCAAAGGTTGCAGGTTTGATTCCCCAGCCAGGGCACATAACCAGGTTGCAAACCAGGTCTCCAGTCAGGTCTGTGGCTGGAGGCAGGTGAAAGGCAACCATACATTGATGTCTCTCTCCCTCTCTGCCTCTCTCCCTTCCCCTCTTTCTAAAAATAATGAAATAAAATCTAAAAAAAAAAAAAAAAAGGCAGATCTGCTTTCAATTTTTTGAAGTATCTCCATACAGCTTTCCACAGTGGCTGCACCAGTCTGCATTCCCACCAATAGTGCACTAGGTTTCCTTTTTCTCCACACCTTCTCAGCACCCATTGTTTGTTAATGATAGCCATTCTGACAGGTGTGAGATGATATCTCATGGTGGTTTTAATTTGCATTTTTCTGATAATTAATGATATTGCATATCTTTTCATATGTATATTGGCCTTCTGTATGCCCTCTTTGAAGTAGTGTCTATTTTGTTCCTTTGCCCTGCATAGCAACAGTGATCCTGGGAAAGAACAAAGTTGGAGGAATCATGCTACATAATGTCAAACTATACTATAAGGCCATAGTAATCAAAACAGCAGGGCACTGGCACACACACACAAAAAAAACAAACAGACATATAGATCAATAGAACACAATAGAGAGCCCACAAATAAAACTATATTTTTAGAGTCAATTAATATTTGACAGAAGAAGCAAGTACATACAATGGGCTAAAGATAGTTTATTCAATAATTGATGTTGGTAAAATTGTGTATACATGTGAAGAAAAATTAAACTAGACAAAATAGAATTTAAAAGAAAGACTTTTCCCTGGCTGGTGTGGCTCAGTCAACTGAGCACCACCCTTCAAACCCAAGTGTAGGTGGTTCAATTCCCAGTCAGGGCACATAACCAGGTTGCAAACCAGGTCTCCAGCCAGGTCCCAAGCTGGAAGCAGGTGAAAGGTAACCATACATAGATGTTTATCTCCCTTCCTTTTGTCCTCCCTCCCATCCCCACTCTCTAAAAATAATTAATAAAAACTCTTAAAAAAAAAAGAAAGAAAGAAAGAAAGGCAAAAAAGAGACAAAAAAGGACCCAGCAATTCCAATCTTGGGTATTTATTTGAAGAAACCCAAGACACTAAATGAAAAAGACTTAGGCATCCATTTGTTCCTTGTAGCATTGTTTGCAATAGCCAATACATGGAAATAACCTAACTGCCCATCAATAAATGAATAAAGACAAAGTAGTTCATATACATAATGGTATATGACTCAACAATAAAAAATAATAAAATTTTGCCATTTGCAACATGATGGATGGACCTAGAGGGTATTGTGCTGAGTAAAATAAATCAGACAGAAAAAGACAAATGTCATATTATTTCACTTATCTGTGAAATTTAAAAAAATAAATAAACAAACAAACATACAGATGCATAGAACATTCATTCAGTTGCCAGATGGGTGGGGTTGGTGGTAATGGGTAAAGAAATGTGAAGGGATTAAGAAGTACAAATTGATGGTTACAGAATAGTCATAGTGATGTAAAGTAAAGCATAAAGGTTACAGTCAATAATATTTTATTAACTGTATGTGGTGTCAAATGGGTGCTTGATTTATTGGGGTGATTACTTCACACTTTATAGAAATGTCTAATCACTAAGTTATACACCTGCAACTACTATAATGTATGTTGATTGTAATTGAAAAATGAAAAATAAAAAAAATAAGCACAAGAAACTTCCAACTGTAACTTTGAAAAAGTTCTGTAAATTTAAATATTTTTCTTTAAAAGTCTCCTGATAAAATCAGATTATTCTCATTGATAAGGGAATGAGTTTTAACTTTTAAGTTTTATCTGAATTTTGAAAAACAGAAGATTTTAGAGAAGTTGAAAATTGATAGTCCAAGGGCTGAATTTTTCTTGGAGATTTTTTGTTTTTGTTTTCCGGAAGTATAACAGAAAGTTTGGTGTTGTTTCATTATGTTTTGCTATGAATGCTTTACAGTGAGAAACACACCAATTTTCCTCGAGTAGAACCTCTCCCTCTTGTCTTCCCATGCCTGCATTACAAACTTGGCACCAGAAAGCCTTTGGGTTTGTAGGT
The DNA here is from genome assembly GCA_004026585.1 of Noctilio leporinus. Taxonomy (NCBI): domain Eukaryota; kingdom Metazoa; phylum Chordata; class Mammalia; order Chiroptera; family Noctilionidae; genus Noctilio; species Noctilio leporinus. Next base: position 52,924 of record PVIW01007032.1, on the reverse strand, counting down.
CTACTTGGCCCAAGGCATTCTAAGTCTAAAGGAAACATTAGAGATCATCTAGTCTTATTTCCAAAACCAATTTTTTTAGCCCCATTCCTCCAACTCCATGCACTGTTTCTTGTAATAGAAAAGAAACACAATTAAAAATTCTCTTCTCTCACTGAAGTCAGTGTATTTCTGATGTTCCAAGTCACTTCAAGTTCAACTTGACAGCTCATGTGCATTTAGCATGCTTGCTTTCCTGTTGGAGGCAGAATAACCTCTGTGTACTATGATAAACTCCAGAAGAACAGATTTTTGTTCCTAACCCAAAGGCAGTATAGAAACTCTATGTGTAAAGGAACCATGGACATGGACAACAGGTGGGATTGACTTTGGGGGGAAAGGGTGGGTGGGGAGGGGGACAGAGGGGAGAAAAAAAGGGATGGATGTAATACAACAACAATAAAATTAAAAAAAAAAAAAGAAACTATGTGCATGTTATAGACAGAGATGGAACTTGTGAATATGATTTATGGTTAAAGGCTTCAGAGTTGTGCTGGAACACCTTATCATAGACATGTAACTGTATTACTCACTGTAGAGCTAATTCCTATCCCTGTTTTATAATGAGTTGAGGAGGATCCTTTGGGTTTATTGTTACCGTGTCTTTTATATGAGTTTAAAATCCAGCTTCACAAAGAAAATCAGCTCAACCTAATTAAAATCCATTTAAAGACAGGGAAATTGCATTTCTATTGCAGGTGTAGGCTTTGATGGCTTTTCTTCCCACACATCTGCCTAGAATTTCTTAATTCTTCTAAGGTGAATGAAGGCCATTTGGCATAAGAAATGCTATTCTTTCTGACTTTGCCTGAAACCCCCGGTAAGGAAGGCAAGAAGAGCCATATAATGCCTATATCACTGACTGGTCTGCTGTGCCACATACAGAAATGTTATGGTACTGGAGATCTTTCATGAACATATGGAAAATAAAGTTACAAAGTTGCAAACCTCTAGATCAGCAATGCATTGGCAAATTGGTAATAATTTGAAACATATTTTGGAGAATTTGTTTTTTCTGAGTCAGTGTGAAATGGATTGCAGGATCCCAAATTGGTATCCTACAAAGTCCTCTTTTGTATCAGCAGGAGATAAAATAGATTCCATGTCAAGAAGGATCATCAACCTCAGGCTGATTCTCTTGGTTGACTACGCAGGAGAGAGGCTGGTCAACTGATGGTAAAACTGCCTTTATGGGAGTTTGCCCTATGTCATTCTTGTTTGTGTGCATGTGTGCTGTGTGTAGAGGTGTGTATCAAATTTCAAACCTTGTGAGATATTAGCAACTAGCCTGAGATACTCTCAAATTTCTGAACACTAATCAAAATTTAGAGCCAATAACCCCTATTTAGTAACTGGTTTCTTTCTCTTCTTTGCAAACTCTGATTTAGACATCACAGCTTGAAGGTGGGAAGAAGAAGAATAAAAGTTCTTGTTGTTGCTGATCCTGAGAAAAAAGAATAAATTTGGAGAAGTCACACTACCTAATATCAAACTATATTATAAGGTCATAGTAGTCAAAATGGCATGGTACTGGCATAAAAACAGACACATAAATCAATGGAACAGAATAAAAAGCCTAAAAATTAATTTACAACTTTATAGTCATTATTTGACAGGAAGCAAGCATATACTATGGGATAAAGATAGTTTCTTCAATAAATGGTTTTGGGGAAAATGAACAGATATGTGAAGAAAAATTAAACTAGACCACCTCCTTACACCACACATAAGAATAAATTAAAAAATGGATCAAATACTTAAATGTTAGACCCCAAACCATAAAAATCATAGAAGGAAACATAGGCAATAAAATCTTGGGCATTACTTTTAGCAATATTTTCTCTGATATATATCTGCAGGCAAGGGAAACAAAAGAAAAAATAAATAAATGGGACTCCATCAAACTAAAAAGGTTTTGCACAGTAAAGGAAATTATCAACAAAATGACAAGACAACTCACAGAATAGGAGAACATATTTGCCAATATATCTGATAAGGGGTTAATATCAAAATTTTATAAAGAACTTGCAAAAATCAATGCCAAAATACAATTAATTTTTTAAATGGGCAAAGACCTGAATAGACACTTCTCCATAAGGACACAGAGATGGCCACTAGACACATGAAAAGGTTTGCAACATCATTAATCATCAGAAAAATGCAAATTAAAAGCACCATGTGATATCATCTCACACAGGTCAGAATGGCTATCATCAAAAAATCAACAAAGAACAATTGCTGGTGAGGATGTGGAGAATGGATGAACTTTTGCACTGTAAGTGAACATGCAGACTGGTGCAGCCACTGTGGAAAGCAGTATGAAGATACCTTAAAATATTAAAAATGGATCTGCATTTTGACTCAGTGATCCCACTTGGGATCCATAGGAACCCAAAACGCTAATTCAAAAGAATATAAACACCCTTATGTTCATTGCAACATTATTTACATAGCCAAGATTTGGAAGCAGCCAACATGTTCATTAGTAGATGAATGGGCATAACCACTGTGGAACATCTACACAACAGAATACCACCTGACCATAAAAAAGAAAATTTTACTCTTTATGACAGCATGGACAGGCCTAGAGGACATATGCTAAGTGAAATAAGCTGGTCTGAGAAAGACAAATACCTTATGATTTCACCCATATGTAGAATCTAATGAACAAATTGAACTAACAAGTGAAATAGAGACAAATTCATAGATGGAGAGCAGAAATACAGCTATTGGGGAAGGGAGATTAGGGGTTGGAGGGATCGAACAAAAAGGAAAAAGTACTCATGGACATGGACAACAGTGTGGTGATTGCAGGGGTTGAGTGTATAAGGTGGTTAAATGATAATAGAAAAATATAAAAAATGTTCTTGCTGTTGCTTCCAATGTCAATGTACATAATATGGTCAGAGTGTGACTAAAATTGTTGTTTTGTCGAATGAGCATACTTAACTGCTTAATCATTTAAAAAGTGACATCTCAGTAATAAGCACCTATTCCATTTAGTTTTCAAAACAAAACTTTTGTTTCTCCTTTACACCTTGCAGATAGGAAACAGATACAAGCTGTGTGAAAACTGTTTCCCAGGTTGTCAAAATTTGAAGCTGATAGCTTTACCAAAAAATCAAGAGATCATCCATTAAATATTTTTGCACAGCACACACACACATGCACCTCCTCTAATAAAAATAGTAACAGTAGCCCTGGTTGGGGGCACAGTGGATAAGGCACCAGCTTGCTAATCCAAACGTCACTAGTTCAATTCCCTAGCCAGGGCACATAACCAGGTTGCAAGCCAGATCTCAAGCCAGGTCTATAGCTGGAGGCAGGTGAAAGGCTACCATACATTGATGTCTTTTTCCCTCCCTCCCTCCCTCTCTCTGCCTCTCTCTCTACCCCTCTCTCTAAAAATAATAATAGATAAAATCTTTAAAAAATATAGTAATAGTGACCAGGACATTTTTTCCTTAACTATGTTATTTACATATATTATCACTAGCCCAAGGAAAGTTTCTTTCTATTAGCTGAAAGTCCATATTACTCCACAATGATTCACAGATTTACTTGCACTTAGAATACCCCCAAACCTCAAGAACTTTCTTTTGTTTTGTTATTCAATTTTCTTTTACTTTAACTCATCAATTATGTATTGTTTGCTTACATGGTACATGGAATTATATTTCAAAGTGTGACTGAGAGTAGATATGGTACTAAGCATCTTAAGACCTAGAGAGAAGATGAAGCATCTACATATATTCAGTTATATTTTATCTACTACTTTTACAAAAATCCATATGTAGTGCTTCTTAAAAATAGAGCCACTACTTTTATTACCCAATAAAAGATCTATATCACATGGAGGCTTATTAATGACCTTCAGGCAAGTAGAAACTATTCATTGCCATCTAGTTTTCCAAAGCTTGCACATCTGATCAGTTGAGTACTTGGGGCACTGGAAATGAAAATGGTATAAAACGTTTTTCTATGCTATTTCTCTGACTCCACCTTCAACTACTACCTAGTTAAGCCTGCTAACACTTATCTTACTTTAAAATAAGTAACTAAGTATTTGATGCATATGGCTCACTCTCATAGACTACACTCTTTATGAGATCATAGGTTGGGTCTGTCTTATACATCACATTTCTACACCTATTGCAATGCCTCTAACATAAATGATACTCAAGAAATATTTCTTGAATGCTGAAAAATAAATAAATGGTATAAATCAGGTCTAATGTAAGCATCTCACCCTCTAGCATCATTATAGATATCCTTAGGCAAAATTCCCTTTCAATCAAATTAGTAGGTATGTACAATAAATCTGTCATATTTGATCATTGTCACCATGCTCATTTTTAGCAAAAGAGATAACTTAATGAACTATATAAATGTCTTCCAACTTCATGATTCCATGGTCCAATGGGATATTGAGACTTACAGGTAGCCATCAAAGATCCATGTAGTTTTAAAGGTAGAAAATGGGAATGAGATTGAAATATTATATAATGTTTACCTCAAAAGAAGCTCATTGCCCAGGACCTAGATGTCAAAAGGCATGACAAATTGCACAGTTACTGCCACAGTTTACATGAACAGCTCATACAAGAAATGGTATCATCTCCAAAGGAAACCATAAAAGATAATAGTTCAACTTGAAACACAGAAGATAAAGAAGATAAGAATGTAAAGCAAAATGGTACTTTATTGAAATGTAGTAGAGTGTGTTTAACTTTGTATTCTTGTAACCTGGCTGTAGAATTCACCAATTATGAATGTTATAAATGTAATATCATCCCCCTGAAGGAGAAGGTGAAAGGACTTAAAGATTACCTCCTCATGCCACAGATAATTAGGGATAATGAAAGCCCATAGAGACCATAGAGGGAAAAATAGAAATGCCAGAGAACAGAATGTTATTGTCTTGGCCATGTAAAAGATAGGGTTCGTATTTAAAAAACCTGTGGCAAAATCCTTAAAAGGAGGTTTTCTGAACTTAAGAAGCTTTAAACTTAAACTATACAGAGAAAAAGAAAATATCTTTAAAATGTGTGCCCAAATTTAATGCATGACACTGCATAAGACAAAGCAAAAAACAAACAAACAAACAAACAAAAACAAAAAAAAACAAAACAAAAATAACTTGGAAAAATGTCTCAGAAATTCTCATAAGAAAATAATAGAAAAGCTATTTGGAAGCCATAGTTTTCATTTCAGATGTCTTATCTCATTGGCAGGAATATAGGTAACAAATGATAACAGCTTAAATTTCTCATAAAAATACACAGAGTTGAATAACTGTCATTGAGCCTTGCTTGGATAATATTCAATAAAAATTGCAATTAAAGATAATAATCTGTTTCAAAATAGTTTTAACAGAAGAGAGAACCATATGTTGGAAAGATACAGACTGGGAAAAAATCCATAACTCTAGAGGCAGAAGCATGCTAAGAAGAACTACCAAAATAATATCATAGTGGGAATTCTGCACAAGCTGTTTGGCAACATGGAGGACATGGGTGATACTTTCTAATAGTTATCACACAGCTGGAACAATGGTAAAAACAATCTCAATGGAGACTGCAATTTAAAAAGTTTACTTAAAGTCTCAATATTTTGAAAGCATTTGGTAAATTAACTTGCTTAATCATTTTACCTCATAGATACTTGAAGAAGCAAGAAAGGAAAGGGAATTGGGATTGTGAAGAACATGCATTGTTTACATGTAAAGTACTTTGATTTCTGCAAAATATAAAACAAAAGTACCAAATGGTTATTTTATGGATAAGATGCTAAAATATGCATATGGATCTTACTATCCAAGTGAATTCTGAGAGGACTGGGCAAGACACTAAAGAAAAGAGTGTTATATTGATCCAATACAGCATTACTCTCTGGACACAGAACAGTTGCTCTTTAGTAGCTTAAATAGCCATAAGTCATCTAAGTGTCAGAAAAATTGAAATTCACAAAGAAATATATAACTTTTATCCCTAGAAAACAAAACATTGTGACATGGTGACTACTTTAGTTAACTGTGCCTCTCTTAAAATTAAAAAAAAAAAAAAAATAGGCTTTAACCTCCTAACTTAAAAAGCAAGAGTACAAAATTTAGGCAATTAAAATTCAGCAGCAGCCCTGGCTGGTAGCACAGTGGATAAGGTGCCGGACTGCGAACCCAAAGGTTGCTGGTTCGATTCCCCAGCCAGGGCACATAACCAGGTTGCAAGCCAGGTCTCCAGCCTGGTCTGTGGCTGGAGGCAGGTGAAAGGTGCCTCCATTGATTCTTCTCTCCCTCTCTGCCTCTCTCTGGAAGTAATAAATAAAATCTAAAAAAAAAAAAAAAAATCCAGCAGCAAAGAACAAGTTGGAAGGATTTCAGACATACACAGAATTTTATGAATGGGTCTCTTTTTTGCAACTTCTTATTGGTCAAACAACTTTAAAGCCAGGGAACTAACTCCTCAAGGGATCTAAGCTGTTCTCATCTTTTATGTGGTCACTTGCAAAATTATGAACTGCTTATTGACCAAAAGAAAGATAATCCAGAAAACTACCTACATTAGCTACCAGTGGGATACTTTATTGTAGAGCAAAGAAGGAGGCAAGCTTTCAGACAATTCATCAAAATAAATACAGGAAAATAGTTACATTAAAAAAATTAATTGGTCAGCCCTGGCTGGTGGCACAGTGGATAAGGCACCAGCCTGTGAACCCAAAGGTCGCTGGTTTGATTCTCCAGCCAGGGCACATAACCAGGTTGCAAGCCAGGTCTCAAGTCAGGTCTGCAGTCAGGCCTGTGGCTGGAAGCAAGTGAAAGGCAACCATACATGGATGTCTGTCTCTCTCCCTCTCTCCCTCTCCCTCTCTCTGAAAATAATAAACAAAATACTTTTTAAAATAAATTGGTAAAATTAGAATAGAATCATAATTCTTTTTTTAAATGTTATTGTTGTTGTATTACATCCATCCCCTTTCTGCTCCCCTCTGTCCCCCTCCCCACCCACCCATTCACCCCAAAGTCAATCCCACCTGTTGTCCATGTCCATGGTTCCTTTATACTAGGTTCTTGTCTAAATTGCTCCCCTTCTTTGTCTCTTCCTTCCCCCTCCCCCCATCCCTTTTCCTCCTGACCACTGAAGGCCTATTCACTATATTCGTATATTTGGTTCTGTTTTGCTTGTTGTTAGTTTTGTTCATTATTGTCCTGTAATGGGTGAGATCATATGGTATTTATCCTTCACTAACTGGCTTATTTCACTAAGCATAATACTCTCCAGTTCCATCCATGTTGTTGCAAAGGATAGGAGTTCCTTCTTTCTTTCTGCTGTATAGTATTCCATTGTGAAAATGTACCAAAATTTTTTGATCCAATCATCCACTGATGGGCACTTAGGGTGTTTCCAGCACTTGGCTATTGTAAATAGTGCTGCTCTGATCATAGGTGTACATAGGTTCTTATGAATTGGTGTTTCAGGATTCTTTGGGTATAGTCTAAGTAGTGGAATGGCTGGATCAAAAGGCAGTTCCATTTTGAGTTTTTTAAGGAAACCCCATACTGTTTTCCACAGTGCCTGCACCAGCCTGCATTCCTACCAACAGTGCACCAGGATTCCCTTTGCCCCGCATCCTCGCCAACACTTGTTGTTTGTTGATTTGTTGATGACTCCCATTCTGACAGGTGTGAGGTGGTATCTTATTGTGGTTTTAATTTGCATCTCTCTGATGACTACTGATGTTGAGCATTCTTTCATATGCCTCTGGGCCCCTTGTATATCTTCCTCAGTGAGTTGTCTGTTCAGGTCCTTTGCCCATTTTTTTTTTTAAGATTTTATTTCATTATTTTTAGAAAGAGGGGAAGGGAGAGAGGCATAGAGGGAGAGAGACATCAATGTATGGTTGCTTTTCACCTGCCTCCAGCCACAGACCTGATTGGAGACCTGGCTTGCAACCTAGTTATGTTGCCCTGGCTGGGAATCGAACCTGCGACCTTTGGGTTTGCAGGCCAGCGCCTTAACCATTGTGCTACCAGCCAGGCCTTTGCCCATTTTTAAATTGGGCTGTCTATCTCCCTGGTGTTGAGTTGCATTAGTTCTTTATATATTTTGGAGATCAGACCCTTGTCTGAGGTATCATTGGCAATTATGTTTTCCCATGCAGTTGGTTCCCTTTGAGTTTTGCTGATATTTTCTTTAGCTGAACAGAAGCTTTTCAATTTGATATAGTCCCATTTGTTGATTTGTTCTTTGATTTCCTTTGCCCTTGGTGAAGTATCAGTAAACATATTTCTTCATAGGATATCCAAAAGTTTACTGCCTATATTTTTCTCCAGGACCTTTATAGTGGCATTACTTATGTTTAAATCCTTTATCTATCTTGAGTTTATTCTGGTGTATGGTGTAAGTTGGTGGTCTAGTTTTATCTTTTTGCATGTTGCTGTCCAGTTCTCCCAACACCATTTGTTGAAGAGACTGTTTTGACTCCATTTGATGTTCCTTCCCCCTTTGTCAAATATTAGTTGACCATAGAGTCCTGGGTTAAATTCTGGGCTCTCTATTCTGTTCCATTGATCTAAATGTCTATTCTTATGCCAGTACCATGCTGTTTTGATGACAGTAGCCTTGTAGTATTGTTTGAAGTCTGGTATTGTGATTCCTCCTATCTTGTTCTTCTTTCTCAAGATTGCTGTGGCTATTGGTGGGCATTTTTGGCTCCATATAAATTTTTGAAGTATTTTTTCTATTTCTGTGAAGTCTGTCATTGGTATTTTAATTGGGATTGCATTGAATCTGTAGGTTGCTTTGGGTAGTATGGACATTTTGATGATGATGTTAATTCTTCCCATCCATAAACATGATATATGCTTCCATTTATTTGTATCTTCCTTGATTTCTTTCTTCATTGTTCTGTAGTTTTCTGAGTGCAGGTCTTTTACCTCCTTAGTTAAATTTATTCCTCATAATTCCTTTTAAAGTTCTTCTGCAAATACTCCATCTTTGTTACCTTTAACAATTAAGTTGTCAATTAGTTAAAATTAAGTGCTTCTTCCACAGTGTGGAGAAATTCTAACATATTGTTTCATTCAATTCTTAGGTTAATGGGAAATAATGCAGAATTGGTTACTTTTGGACAAATATTCTCTCTCTTAATCTTATTGAATTTTATCCACCTTCTGCAACTAAATGATACAGAAAAATATAAGACAGATAGATTTGTGAAAGTGTAACCCAAAATTTCTTTCCTGTGGGAAATATAAATACTAAAAATTAACCCGAAAAGAAACAAGAGCTGAATTTTTGTTTGTTTGTTTGTTTTTTATGAAAAGGAAAGTTATTTTGTTTATTTGAGGGTTATACAAGTTATATTAAAGGTGCCATTATGCCATTAAATCCCACTTCCTTTTTAAAACATCCCAAATATGCAGTTCTGCCCAAGTAGGCTAACTTTAAAACAGACAAGCAAAAGATACTGTCTCTCAAATACACAACAGTTCACAACTTAGCATTTCAGTATAGATTCAAAGTTCCTGAGCAGCTGCTATACCCAGTTAGGGGAGTATCTTGCACATACTCCCCAGCTCTTACACCAGAGGTAATTCTCTATTTCTATGCAAGCTACAAGTCTCCCTTTCCCCCTTCACTTCCCTCATCTCAACCCAAGTGAGTTTTCAGGCCGTGTGTCTGTCTATAGGTCAATCAAGTGGAGTCCCTGTCTGTACGTCCATCCCAGGGAGCAGAGAAGCTGTGTGTCTCTCTGTATCTGTGTCCAAGTGAGAGCGAGAAAGAGAGAGAGTGAGAAAGAGAGAGAGAGCATAAGAGAGAGACCCCATATCTGCTGCTGTACACATATTTTAAGCTGTAATAAGAGCTGAGTTTTTAAAACCTAATAGGATGTGTCAGCTATAATAAAACTCAGTTTACAGCACTTTTTGTTTAAAACCCAAACATTTATTTTTAAAAGCTTTATTTATTTATTTTTAAAGACAAAGAAAGAGGGACAAAGAGAGGAGGAGAAACATAGGTACGTGTCCTGACTGAGAATGGAATTGACAACCTTTGGCTTTGTAGGATGACACCCAACCAACCGACCTGCACTGATCAGGGCCAAACCCCAATATATTTTGGTCCTCAAATACTTCTTTTACAAAGGCCTTTAAAAGGAATAAAAGGAGATGTTTTCCATAACTGTGCTTTGAAATTCTTTTAAATACACTAAGACCTGATAAGATATGCATTATCATGAATGGTGCACACATATCTATGTTAAAAGCAAAGCAGAAAAACTGTAAGGAGTTGTGATAACCAAAATATGTAAAACCTGAAAGTAAGCATTTCTGAAACAATTTCCCACATAGAACAGTTCACATTTTCAGCTCTATTATCTTCAAAGAGTAATTCATACTGTTAAACTAAAATTATTCCCAGAATAATTCCATTTTGTATGATTTTTCTTTTTTTCTCAAGATTCCCTAAGTATATTTTCTTTATATGTCTTTTGTATATTAAGTAGCAAACACAATTAAATTTCTATGTATTAAACTTCCTTGTTATTTCTAAAAGTGAAAAATAATTCAAATCTTTAAAAATAATAAATGAATTCAGGTGTTGAATATAATTTATTTTTGAATATAATTTAGAACAAAATAGTCTCTAAATATGAAAATTAATGAAAACCACACAGTATATAACACCTGTTTAAAATGCTTTACAAGTAAGAAGTTATTTACATTTTGTTCTTCCCATTTTTCAGATGGGAAAGTTGACATTCAGCAGGAAAAAGTTTCTTGCCCAAGGTCATGTGACATATATGCTTTTACCTTTTAAATTTGGTTTACTGTTGTAACATGTAATTCTGCAAATTCAGAATCTGGAAAACATCTCAGAAGAATTTTGATGATATCAACATAACATTAAGTCAAAAAAGTAACTGAATTTAATAATAGGGGAGCAATGCCAACTAGTTCTCTGACACACAAAGAAACTATGATTCTTACATATGTCATAACAGCTTGACTTTACATCAACTTAATGGATAAATAAGTAAATGAAATAAATTAGAATATCTTTTCTTGAATTTAATGTACTTAAGAAACCACTTAATGATATGTATGGGTGCAAACAGTAGAAACCTGGGAAAGGAGGATGCAGATGGGGAATTGGCTTGATAAAATTAATGAAGTATATGACTTAGGAACTTAAGTCTGATTTATAGAATTATTAACCTTTGAGTTGAATGTAATGTAGTGGTTTCCTAGTTTTGTGAGTCTCATCTCAGTCCTATAAATTAGATTTGATAGAAATGAAGCACCTGCTCCATGGATGAAAATGTGAGAAGCCCTGACCTCTCTATCCTATATGCCACTGCAGAAACTGCTCCCTACAATGTCTCTAATATACTGCCATCAGCAACATACACTTCCAGTAACAAGGAGCTTATAGCTTCAAAGGGCAACATACTTATTTTTTTAAAATCCTACTTGCTAACCAAACTCAAATTGACAACCATATACTTTATTGAAAGCTTATTCTATTCCAGGCACTTTATATACATTATTTCTAATTCTCACACTAATTCTATCAAAAGGTGTTCTGCTCTCTCATTTGCAGATTAGAAAATGAAATTCTGAAAGGCTGAGTGGCTTGCCCAAGTTCAAATAACTAAATGGCAAAACTGGGATTAAAATCTTACACTGCCTCTAGTATATATTATCTTGTTTGATTCTTAAAAACCCCTTATTTTTCTTAATTTACAAATGAGGAAACCAAAGGTTGGGGAGATCAAGTGATTATTCAAGGTAAAACAGGTAGTATTTGACAAAGTGGTAATTCAAACTCAGTTCCATTTGAACTCCAAAACCTGTGATCTGAACCATTATCCTTAGGTCATTTCATACATTTGGATATAATAATTGCAATCAATTTTAAAAATAAAAAATCAAAGTAGCATAGAGAAGACAGTAGCCAACTCTAGTAGCAAAAGAGATCTATCTGTTCAACCTTCCAGGTGATGTGCTTGGAGAGGTTGGTTTAAACACAAATACACACACACAAAGATGATCCAGGCAAATACAAGAGAGGACACAGGGACAGATGAGCATGTGGAAAAGTGTATATCTAGAACACATTACAATTACAATCTGCCTGCATATACCCTCCATCTAGCACTCCCTGTACTGATGTTCATTTTTTACATTCTTCCATCTGTCACCTTACATGCTTATTTTTTGTTTCTTCAGAATACTCATTATTATAACAACAGTGGCTATTACTTATTAAATACTTATTATATTCCAGACATTGTCCACAGAACTTTACATGGAATGACTCATTTAGCTCTTACACAACTCTTTGAGGTAGGTTCTACTAATATGCCTATTTTACATATGAAAAAACTGAGGCACATAAAAAGTAGCTAACTTGTACAAAGCCACAGAGCCAGTAAGTAGGTGAGCAAGTATTTGAAGCCAGGCAGTCTAGCTTCAGAGACTGGGTTTTTAAACCACTATTCTGCCTCTGTAGTTGGCAGTATATTATGTAATTATTTTTTTCTTTTTACTACTTTTTTCACTTGAATGTAAGTTCTATAAGGGCATGGACTATGTCTATTTTGTTCAATGCTGTTCTTCCAGCACCTAAAATAATACCTAGACATATGAGGTACTAAGAAAGTAATTGTTCCAGGTGCTAAAATTACAGAGGAAGCCTACTTCTTCTTTCACAAAACAGTTTATAAAATAAATAAAGGCAGGTTTTGTATGTCTTTTAAGTTTCTTCTCTTCTAGAATTAATATTCTTATTTTGTTCCATCATTTCTTATGTAGTGTATTACCTAGACCTTCCCCTCTGGACAGCAGCAGATCATCAATAAAAGTAAGCAACACACACAACTTACCAGAGTGCTTTAGAAATGCCTGACCCCCTTTTCCTGTACTCTGTGATTCTTTTAATAGGACCCAAGCTTTTCTAACAGGTGCATTATATTGTTAGTCTTTGTAGAGTTGTCATTGAGATAAAAGGCTCACAGTCCAATAATCATGCTATGATACTAAGCCATTCATTCCTGTTGTGAATTGTGCAGTAAAAATTCTATGCATGTTTCTATTTGAAAACCATTTTGAAAAACTTTATAATTACCTCAACTAAATTTCCTCTCATCATTTCAGGGGCAGTCTTCAAACATATAAATATATTTGAATCTTTAGATTTTTGTCCATCTTATCTGTTATCCATCTCAGAATTGAATCATCAGCAAATTCTGTAAGCAAGACTATTATGTTGTCTTCATTCAGATAATGGCTCACTACATCAAAAGGGACAGAAACAAATACAGAGTTCTGTGGCAAGGCACTAGAGACATTTCTTCTGGTTAACAATGATTCACCAATCAAGAATTTGCGTTCTGTTATTCATAAAATTATGAATATAGACCCCCCTTTACATTATGATTCATATCTCTATTTTAGCATTGAATCCACAGAATAACCACTTATAATTTTTCCTCCATGTTTTTTTGAAGTCAAAATATGTTACTTGCAATGCCTGCAGTGGAATTATATTTTCAGAGAAATCCTTCCTTTTTTCAAATAATATGAGGTAAAATTGTTCAGTAAGACAAAAATTCATCATATGTTCTGCTTTCAGAACACTGACACAGCTATATTTATTAAAATTGCAGTCTCCATTTGAATTTTCTTGCCATAGTGCTGGTTGTGAGACAATTACTAGGATGTATCATCCATGTCCTCCATTTGACCAAACAGGTCATAGAAGATTCCAATGGTTATTTTGGTATTTTTCCTCAGCATGCTTCTCCCTATGGACTCAAGAAGTTTTTTTTTCCCAACTCTGTATCTTTGAAACATCTCATGTTCTCTCTCTTGTTAAATTGCTGTTTAAACAGATTATTACCTTTAATTGTACATATTTTCATTGAGTACCATCCCATCAAGTCTCAGTGATATCTATGTAATTATGTTTAACTTATTTGAGGTAAAAATTTCAAGCTGATTTCCCAAAGGGTTTGATAGCATGTTTTAAAATGAGATTTTCTGTTTTTCAATATAAAAATAAATGCTAGGGAAATCCAAGCATTAATATTTCTCCTTCATTTCCTTTATATACATTCAAACTCCAAGACTACGGGTCTGTCCTGAAAGTATCAGCCAATGTCAATATAATTCAAAGTTTGAGCAACCGATGCTTTTGGGACAAATTGTATTTTGCTGACTTTTCTACCTTTATGCTTTTCTAATACTGTCTCAAACCCCATCTAAAAAATACACTTTCCAAAGAGACAAATAGCATATATGTTAATTATCTTATTTCCAGAAGAAAGATTATTGCTATTTTTCAAAAATCAGGAGAACCAAGATGGCAGAGGAGTAAGTGGACCTACACAAATCTCCTCCCAGGACCAATCTGGGATTACAATTTAAAAAGAGAAATAATCCAGAATAATCACCAGAACACCAGCTGGAGAAAGCCTTATAACCAGGGACAGAACAGAAGAGGCTGCTTCACCACAATGTGACTGGTAGGAAGTGCAGAGATCAGCGAGAACTGCCTGGGCTCCCATGGGTAGCAGCTGAAGGGACGAAGCATGGGGTTCCACCTGAGAAGGTTGGGTTCTAAACTCCCCAGCTGGGCTTCCCAATGTACAGCAACACAGCTGAGAGTAAAACAGCATCCAGCTGTGAAAAGCAAAAATCCACCAGGTTTTGCTGGCTTGAAAGAGACAGCCAGAGACACAGAGTTCTTAAAGAGAAAATGCACAAAAATGCATTGGCACCCACTTACCTTAGTCTCCAGCAGAGGGAGGGTAGAGTAGACTAGAGACACTTAAGGAGAGTTTGGGGCAGTGACTTTGAGGAGAGAAATGAGGTAGCAGCCCATGAAGTCCTGGTGCTGACACATCCCCCATACAGCAGGTGGCAGCCCGAAGGGAAGTGATCGCCCCACCCATAGGAATTAACCTGCCCTACCCAGCAGTACCTAAGACTCGCATCTGATCACATCTTAATTGGATTAACAACTGAATTAATCTGCCCTGCCAAGTGGTGCCTAAGCCTGATGTCTGATCACAAAGTAATTTGATTAACAATTCAAAGATACAAAGACAGGTAGGCTCCAATAGGCTGACTAGGCCCAGACTGAGATACAAGCTGATTTCACCAGGCATGAATCCAGGAAGTAAAGAAAATCCACCTTTATGCCACAGAAGGTCACACCATGAAGACAGGAAGACAATGCATACCAATCACCAATCTAAGAAGCAGAAACAAACAAGAAGAGTCACCTAAAATGAGGAGGCAAGGAAACAACACCCCATTGAAAGAATAGGAGGAATCTTCAGAAAGAGTGCTAAATGAAATAGAGGCAAGCAAACTATCATACATGCAATTCAAAATAATGATTATGTAGAAGTTAGATGAGCTCAGTGAGGTCAAAGAAAACAACTTCAGGAGAACTACAAAGAACTCCAGGGAAGCTACAAGAAACTTACTGAGGACTACACCAGCATTATAAAGGACATAGAAACTATCAATAGAAGCCAGGAGGAAATGAAGAATGCAAATTCTGAATTGAAGAACACAGCAAAAATAATCAAAAGCAGGCTACAGGATCAGATCAGAGAGCTGGAGGTCAACATAGAAAAACATTTCCAGACAATGCAACATAATAATAATAAAAAGACTGAAAAAGAATGAAGAGGTGTTAAGAAAGCTGCAGGACAACATGAAACAGAATAATATCTGTATCATGGGATACCAGAAAGAGAAGAAGAGGAGCAAGGAATAGAAAGTCTATTTGAAAAGTAATGACAGAAAACTTCCTTAACTTGATAAGAGAAAAAGTCATGCAAGTTCAGAAAGCATGGAGGGTCACAATGAAAATGAATCAAAACATGCCCACTCCAAGACACATCATAATTAAAATGGCAACTTTCAAAGGCAATGAGAGAATCCTGAAATCAGCAAGAGAGATACAGCTAATAGCATACAAGGAGACTCTGATAAGGTTATCAGCTGATTTCTCAACAGAAACAGTATAAGCCACACAAGAATAGCAAAAAATATTCCAAGCAATGAAAAACAAAGGCCTACTACCAAGAATACTCTATTCATCAAGGCTCTCATTTAAAAAGGAGGGTGAAATAAGGAGTTTGCCAGACAAAAGATAGCTTAAAGTCTACGTCTCCACCAAACCAGCATTGCAATAGATGCTAAAGGGTCTGCTTTAAGAAGATGAGAAAACAGAGAGAGACAGAGAGAAACATAGGTACAAATGGAAAGATGGCAATAAATAAGAACTTACCAGTAATAACCTTATATTAATGGATTAAATGCACCAATCAAAAAACATAGGGTAGCTGAATGGATAAGAACCAACTTTAAGTTATGAATGCTTTAAAATAATCTTATTGTAAGTAGATCTTACTAAATAATGTATAGTTTTGTATTTTTGTTGTATCTGCATTACCATAGGTTAAGTTTTCTTAGATTGGAATTATTTCCTAAATTGGAAAATCAAGTTACTTTCAATAGCTCTTAGAAAAATCAAATGCAGTTAAGGAAAAAAAAAAGAAAATGTGGATGTATATTACATAGAATACATGCTTTCTTTCTTATTTACTGTCACAAAATGTGTGCTTATTTGTGGATGTATACAATATGTAGATTTTATTAGCAATCTATGTTTTAAATATCAACCAACTGGTAGTTTGTTCATTGAGAAATTGGTCAATCTTTAAGTTAGAATAGATTAGATTACAGTGAAGACTAATTGGGGATGGAAGTTAACAACTATTAAACTATGTGATTCATGAACATAGGCAATATATATTCTTGTAGTAGTATTTAAATTAGATTATATTTCTTTCAAATAGATGGTGGAAATATACATTTCTAGTTATGAAGGCCCCCAAACTGGTGATGCTTGGGAAAATGTACTAAGGCTATAGTAAACTTCATTATTCAAATGTAAATGTACCTAATCTCTACCTCAACAGACTCTTTAGTAGTTCAGTGGTTAGTTTGGGACCACATAGGAAGTCAACAACAAATTCAAAAAAATAGCTAGAATACTATTCTACATTATTTAAATCCTCTGTTTTGTTTTGTTTTTTACCTCAAATTAGCAGATATAATAATTTTTACTCGGCGGGGACCAGCTGAGCACTGCATGTCCCATTATTTCTGAAGGTGTCAACTAGTGAAATGTACAGGAGAAACAGAAAGAATTGAGGAAAATGGGATTTCTGCATGGGAAAAAAATCATTCTACTATCTAAGATATAAAACTCCAAAAAGAATACATTGTAATTCCAGTAGCTTAAAATAAAATTGAGTTGTATTATTGTAGGAGGTGGGATTTGACTCAGAAACCAAATTTATTTTTTACTATGGGTTTGGCACTGTCTCTAGAAGAACTTTCATGAAAGTGAATTCTGCAATACACCATTTTTGTGATATATTTCACAAAAATATAATTCCAGAGTAAAATAAGGTTTAAAGAAAAAAAGAAAAGGAAAAATGCTTAATTTACTACAACATATCTATATTATCATTTAACATGTAATAATTATATAAGCTATTGACATATTTTAAATTTTTTTATTAATCCAGTATACACTTTATAGTATATCACATTTTGAATTAGCTACCATATTGAATGCTGCAAATTACTTATTTATTTATAAAGATTTTATTCATTATTTTCAGAGAGAGGGGCAGGGAAGAAGAAAGAAAGAGAAAGAAGCATCAATGTTTGGTTGTCTTTCACCTGCCTTCAGCTAAGGAGACCTGGCTGGAGACCTGGCTGGAGACCTGGTCATGTGCCCTGACTGGGGAATTGAACCAGCAACCTTTGGGTTGGTGGACTGGTGCCTATCCACTGAGCCACATCAGCCAGGGCATGAAGATTTAAAGAATAAAGGTGAATAAATGTTTTGGAAATGAAAAATAGTTAAATCACTGCCCTGCTCAGTATCCCCATGCTGCGCATAAAAATAAACTGGGGTTCAGTGAAAGAAATTTAAAAATTATATTGTTTGCATGTTAATTATAATGTACTTATATATTCATTAATATGGACCGTAAACCAACAAATAGTAGAATGTTAAAGTAAAAAAAAAAAAAAAAAAACTCAAAAATTTTATATGCATTTTTCTGGAAAAATTATTGGCTGAGGGTAAAAATTAGCATAAATCTCATAAATGTAGTATTATTGTTCCAACCAGTAGATATTACACTGCAGTTAATTGTATTATCAATTAAGATAAAATACATCCATTTTAGTTACAATAAAATAATTTAAAATAACCATTTCAAAAATAGGCAATGAAATGAATAATTTTGTTTAAAATTCATTTGTCCTTTGAACTTCAGTCTACTTAGCTTCTGAAATGCTTATTAAAACCTGTTCTGTTTAACACATTTTAAACTTCAAATAATTATACCACCCAATGTGCATTTCTGTAAAACACCAGGAACTGACAATATTACTTCATAAAATAACTATATTATACAGTTGCTCTTACAGTTTAAAAAATAGAAATAAAATTTAAAAACTTTGTTAACAAGGTCATGAACTGAGGGAGTTACAGGAAACTTGTTCAAAGAGTCCAAACCTCCTGAAATGATTTGAGGCCTTAGAATTAATGATAGTAATATCTTAAACTTGATAAAGAAACTAAATATATACTTTGATTGTTATTTTCTTTGCCAGTTGCTCAGGTTCATAGCTAATAATGAAAAAGTGAGATCCTTCCCTTAGTACTCTCAGCTCAAAAATGCTATCTAAATACCTATTTTCTATCTAAATACTAAATTAAGCCTTAAAGAGGCTATTAAAATCTTCCCATCATAAGTTAACCCTTCCAAGCCAGTTCTCACTGTTAAAAATATTTAAATTGTTTAGCTCTATTGCTAATCTCTTTATTAATGTGTACCAATCATATTTTAATTTCACATGGACAAATACAATGATCTTAAACATACACATACACACAATGTCATAAAACAACTGGGTTAAAGAAAACATGGGAAAGGAAAAAATATGTGCAATAAGTGTTGATATGTTCACTAGGGAAATACAGTCCCCAGATGGTTTTAAAGTTTGTACACAATTTGGAAGCATTTGGGCAATGAATTTAAAGCAAACTCAATACTTTCTATTGAAAGAGAGATAAGCATAATATATTTCCTACCTCAGTTCATAATTTAGCTCTCTACCAAAATGCAAAAGTTAGAAACCAAGTTGTTTAAAATTTTATTCAATATATATTATTGAGCACCAGTTACACACAAGTGAAAAGATCACAGACCTTAAAGAGAAGCAGGAAAGATAGATAAATAATTAACTGCCATAAAGAGCATAAAGTGCTAGAGGATTAGGGAATGGCTTACCTAGGAGAGTTCTTTGAAGAAATGACATTGACTGTGAGATATGAAGCTTGAGTAGGAGTTCCAGACAGTAAATGTACCAGATAGAAAGAAAACAAGGCCTTGCCCTTCATGTAAAATGGTCCAAGTCTTCACCATTTCTTACCTGTATTATGCAATAATTGTCTAGCCAGATTCCTTACTCTAGTCTTCCTTCAGCCCTACTTCTATGTAACAACCCAAGTAATTTTTTTAGAGATCAAAATCCTTCAATGACACACTACTGCCTAGTCTTGAGAATGACTTACAGACATCATAGCAAGGCATTTATGATTCACAATTTAATCCGAAGTTCTCTTGCCAGCTACACTTCCTACCACTTCCAAAAAGTGATAGCTCCCAAAATGTCCATGCCGTAATCCCTGGATCCTGTGATAATGTTAGGGTGCATAGCAAGAGACTTCACAGATGTAGCTCCGATTACAGATTACAAAATATCTATAGCTCAAAATACAGATATTTTCCTGGATTATTCAGTTCGTCCCAATCTAATCATGTGAACTCTTTAAAAGCAGAACACTTTCTCTGGCTGAAGTCAAAGAGGTGCAACAGAAGGCAAAGTCGCTGGTTTCAAAATGAAGTAAACAACATGACAAGTAGAGCTGAGATTTTCCCAGATAATAGCCAGAAAAGAAATAGGAACATAAGCCCTACAACCACAAGGAACTGCATTCAATCAACAATTTGAATGATTCTAAAAGTAGATGCTTCTCCTTGACTGATTTGTCTCAGGAGATAGGAATGTCATCCCATAGACCTGAATATCTCCGGTTAGTTCCTGGGTCAAGGCATATGACCAGGTTGCAGGTTTGACCACATTCAGGAAAAGTACATAAAATCTGTACCATTCAGTCATTAGAAATAAAGATATCTTGACACCTTAAGAACAACTGCCAAGTGAGGCAAGTCAGTCAGACAATGACAAATATTGTATGATAACACTTACATGTGGAGACACAAACAGAAACAAAAAAAAAAATGTCAACTCAAAACAATAGAGAGTGAAGTGATGGTTTCCAGGGATTGGAGAGTGGAGCAACACAAGAAATGTTGTTCAAGGACACATACTTGCATCTAGTATATAAATAAATCCTGGAAATCTAATACACAGTACAAGGATCAGAAGCAACAAAACTGTTTTATAAATATAAACTCACTAAGAGACTAGGTATTAATTATTCTCACCACTTAGAAAAAATAATTTTGTGATTGAATAGATATGTTAGCTAATGCTACAATAACAGTCATATTGAAATACAACTGTCAAATCAATATGCTGTGTACCTTAAATATTTGAATTAAATTTATCAACAAGAACTTGTGATATGGAAATTTCCTTTGTGGAGGAGCATTTTTATTACACATTCAATTTCTTTTATAAATGTAGTCTCGTTAAAATGTTCTATACATTTTCATATCAGTTTTGGAAATTTTTGTCATTCAAGAAATCAGCCTATATTATTCAATTTGTCAGTTTTGTTATAAACTTGTTCTAAATATTCATTAGGTATCGTTTTAATGCTTGAAAAATCTGTAACAATACTCCTGCCTTCATTCTTGATACTTGTAATTTGTATTTTCCCTTTTCTCTACAATATTTATTGATTTACAATATTTTATATATTTTATCAAACTTTTAAAAGAAGTAACTTTGTTTTTAATTTTATTAATATTTGTATTTTCTATTTCATTGATTCTTGCTCTTACTTTTATTATTTTCATTTTTCTACTTTGGGTTTGATTTGTTCTCTTTTTTAGCTTCCTAAGGTAGAAATTAAGATCAATAACTTTGAGCCCTGCTTTTTTATAAAAAGAAGGTTTCTATTTTATATAACTTATAAAATTTCTTCCTAAGCACTGCTTTAGCTGCTTCCCATACATTTTGCTTTGGTTGTATTCTCATTTTCATTCATGTAGATTTATTGTATTTTTCATGTTTACACATGTATCCATCATCTTTTGTTGGACATTAATTCTCAATTAAGATATTAAAAGACTTACACCAAGTAAGAGAGTACCAGGAAAAATAGGTCATGGTCAGGAATGCAAAGTTGCACTCCACACTAGGCTTTTATTAGTGGTACTTTATCCACTCATGTTTGAGGTTCTTCTCAGAAAAACAGTAGTTAAAACCATGTAAGTTGCCAGTACCATAAAAACTGCAGTGATATTTCTTCTTTGATTGACAAACTTGTTTTAGTAACTATAATAACCTCTTTGAAATGCTTCAATAACATCTTAAGAGATGAACTCCAATGTTGATATCTAACCTGGTTGCTTCCTTGTATTACTATCCTTCCCTGGATTATCTGGATGTCCTGGATGTCCACTGTCTAGATGCATCTATTTCAGAATTATGTTTGTAATTTCTTCTTTGCTTCAAGGTTAATTTACAAATTAGTTGTTTAATTTTGAACCATTTGAAGATATTTCTGGATACTTTTTATTCCTTCTTTAAGTTAAATTGTTGTTGTATAATATTTATCCCATTTTCCCTCATTGATTTTCCCTGCCCCAACCTCCTTATCCCGTCTCCCACAGTGTACCCCATGTTGCCCAAGTCCATGGGTCATTTTTGCTAGTTCCTTGACTAAGCTGTTCCCCCTCTTTGCCTCTTTCTTCCCCTCCTCAGCCTGTGCACACTGAAAATCTATTCCTTGTTTTAATGTCACTGATTCTATTTTGCTTGTTTGTTTCATTCATTAGTCTCCTGTATTAGGTGAGATCAAATGGTATTTGTCATTCACTTACCGACTTATTTCACCAAGAGTGATACTCTGCAGTTTCATCCATGTTGTTGAGAAAGGTAGGAGTTACTTCTTTCTTTCTGCCCAGTAGTACTCCATTGTGTAAATGTGCCACAGTTTTTTGTCCACTAATCCACAGGTGAGCACTTAGGCTGTTTTCAGCACTTGCCTATTATAAATAGCACTGCATT
This sequence comes from Noctilio leporinus, assembly GCA_004026585.1. NCBI lineage: Eukaryota > Metazoa > Chordata > Mammalia > Chiroptera > Noctilionidae > Noctilio > Noctilio leporinus. The sequence continues at coordinate 30,513 of PVIW01007032.1, read as the reverse complement.
GGCTCTTCTAAATTGGTGTTTCAGGGTTCTTCAGGTATAATCCTAGCAGTGGAATCCCTGGATCAAAAGGCAGTTTTGTTTTTAGTTTTCTGAGGAAACTCCATACTGTTTTCCAAAGTGGCTGCACCAGTCTGCATTCCTACAAACAATGCATAAGTGTTTCCTTTTCTTCACATCCTGACCAAGACATGTTGATTACTGATTTGTTTATGATAGCCATTCTGAGAGTGTGAAGTGGTATCTCATTGTGGTTTTAATTTGCATCTCTCTGATGGCTAGTGATGTTGAGCTTCTTTCATATGCCTATGAGCTTTTTGTATGGCCTCCTCAGAGAAGTATCTGTTCAGGTCCTTTGCCCATTTTTTAATTGGGTTGTCTGTCTTGCTAGTCTTGAGTTGTATAAATTCTTCATATATTTTCGAGCTCCAGCCCTTGTCTGAGGTATCATTGGCAAATGTTTTCCCATATGATTGATTCCCTTTTTATTTTGCTGATGTTTGTTTTTCACCTGAGCAGAAACTTTTTAGTTTGATGTACTTCCACTGTTTTATTTGTTCTATTTCCCTTGTCCTAGGAAAAATAATGGTGAAAATACTGTTGCATGGGGTATCTGAAATTTTACTACCTATGTTGTCCTCTAGGACTTTCATGATGGCTTGGCTTATATTTAAGTCTTTCATCCATCTTGAATATGGTGTATGGTGTAAGTTGGTGGTCTAGTTTCATTTTTTTGCATGTCCCTGTCCAGTTCTCCAAACAGCATTCTCTGAAAAAGCGATTTTCACTCTACTTTGTGTTCCTTCCCCCTTTGTCAAATATTAATTGAACATAGGGTTCTGGGTTTATTTCTGGGCTTTTTATTCTGTTCCATTGATCTATATGCCTATTCTTATGCCAGGACCAGACTGTGTTCACTACAGTGGCCTTGTATTATAGTTTGATATCTGGTATTGTGATTCTTCCTATTCAATCTTCTTTCTCAAGATTGCTGTGCTATTTGGAGTTATTTTTGCTTCCATATAAATTTTTGAAGTATTTTTTCTAGATATGTTACATATGTCATTGGTAATTAATTAGGGATTGAATTGAATCTATAGACTGCTTTGGTTAGCATGAATATTTCAATGATATTAATTCTTCCCATCCATGAACATGGTATATGTTTCCATTTATTTGTACTTCCCTTCATTTCTTTCTTCAGTGGTCTGTAGTTTTTCAAGTACAGGCCTTTTACCTCCTTGATTAACTTTATTTCTAGGTGCTTTATTTTTCTTGTTGCTATGGTAAATGGGATTTGTTATCTACCTTCTATCTCTGATGTTTCATTATTGGTATACAAAAATGATTTTGATTTCTGGATATTGACTTAATATCCAGCTATTTTGCTAAATCTGCTTGTTAGGTGGAGTAGATTTTTGGTAGAGTCTATCAGGTTTTGTATGTACACTATCATGTCATCTGCAAATAATGACAGTTTAACTTCCTCTTTTCCAATTTGGATACCTTGGATTCCTTTTCCTTGTCTGAAAGCTATGGCTAACACTTCCAACATGATGTTGAACAGATGTAGAGAAAGTGGACAGCCTTAACTTGTTCCTGATCTTAGTGGGAATGCTTTTAGATTTTGCCCATTGAGTATGATGTTAGCTTCAGGTATCTCATATATGGCCTTTTTTATGTGGAGGTATTCTCCCTCTAGTCCCATTTTGTTGAGTATTTTTATCATAAATGGTTGCTGTACTTTATCAAATGCTTTGTAAGCATCTATTGGTATGATCATATGGTTTTTGTCTTTCATTTTGTTGATGCGGTGTATTGCATTTATTGATTTGTGAATGTTGTACCGTGCTTGCATCCCTGGGATGAAGCCCTCTTGACCATGGTGTATGATCTTTTGAAGGTATTGCTGGATCAGGTTGGCCAATATTTTGTTGGGAATCTTATCATCTATGTTCACCAGCGATATTGACCTATAATTTTCTTTTTTAGTTGTGTCTTGACCTAGTTTTGGGATTAGAATAATATTGGCCTCATAGAAAGAGTTTGGGAGTCTTCCCTCTTCTTGGAAATTTTGGAATAGGTTGAGAAGGATAGGAGTTAGTTCTTCTCTAACTGTTTGGTAGAATTCACCTGTATATCCATCCAGTCTGGGCTCTTGTGCTTTGGGAGATTTTTCATTACTTCTTCAATCTCACTAGTTGTTATTGGTCTATTCAGGATTTCTGCTTGTTCTGGATTCAGTTTTGGTATATGATACATTTCCAGAAATGTGTCCATTTCTCCCTGGTTGTCATATTTCTTGTCATATAGTTGTTTATAATAATTTCCTACAATTCTTTGTATTTCTGAGGTTTCAGTTGTGATTTCTCCTCTGTCATTTCTGATTCTATGTATTTGGGTCCTCTCTCTCTTTTTCTTGATGAGTCTTTGTTTATTTTTTCAAAGAACCAGCTCCTGGACTTATTGATTCTTTGAATTGCAGTTTTAGTCTTTAAGTCATTTATTTCTGCTCTGATCTTGATGATTTCCTTCCTTCTACTTGCTCTGGGCTTTGTTTGTTGTTGCTCCTCTAGTTTTTGCAGCTTTATGGTTAGATTATTTGTATAAGCTTCTTCTGATCTTTTTTGGAAGGCCTGTATTGCAATGAATTTCTCTCTGAGGATTGCCTTTACTGTGTCCCATAGGTTTTGGGCTATTGTGTATTCATTGTCATTTGTTTCCAGAAACTTTTTGATTTTATCTTTGATCTCATTACTTTAAAATGTGTTATTCCGTCTCCATGATTTAGAGTTTTTGTTTTTGTTTTTTTTCCTCTTAAGGTTGGTTTCTAGTTTCAATCCATCGTGATCTGAGAAGATGTTTGGTGTGATTTCAATTCTCCTGTATTTGTGGAAGTTTGTCTTGTGACATATCATGTGGTCTATCTTAGAGAATGTTCCATGTGCATTTGATAAGGATGTGTATTTTGCTTCTTTGGGGTGAAAGGTTCTGTACATATCAGTTAGGTCCATTTCCTCTAGAGTGTTGTTCAATGCAACAATATCCTTGGTGGTTTTTTGTTTGGAAGATCTGTCCATTGACAATAGTGGGGTATTAAAATGCCCTACTATTAGTGTGTTGATGACTATATCCTTCTTGAAGTCCTCCAAGATTTTCCTTATATATTTGGTAGCACCTATGTTGGGTGCATATATGTTTATCAGAGGTATATCTTCTTGGTGGATTGTTCCCTTAAGCATTATGAAATGTCCTTCTGTTTCTCTTTTATGGCCTTTATGGTAAAATTTATTTTGTCTGAAATAAGTATGGCTACCCCAGCCTTTTGTTTTAATGTCCATTTGCTTGATATATATTTTTCCGTCCCTTTACTTTCAATCTGGGTCAATCTTTTGTTCTGAGTTGAGTCTCTTGAAGACAGCATATGTGTGGGTCATGTTTTCTATTCAGCTACCCTATGTCTTTTGATTGGTGCATTTAATCCATTTACATTTAAGGTTATTATTGATACTTATTTGTTACCATTTTTCCCCTTTGTACTTGTGTTCCTCTTTGTCTCTGTTTCTTCATTTTTTTAAAGCAGACCCTTTAGCATTTATTGCAATGGTGGTTTGGTAGAGATGTATTCTTTTAGTCTTTCTTTGTCTGGGAAACTCCTTATTTCTCCTTCCATTTTGAATGAGAGCCTTGCTAGGTAGAATATTCTGGGCTGCAGGTCTTTGTTTTCCATTACTTGGAATATGTTTTGCCATTCCCTTCTGGCTCATGTTGTTTCTGTTGAATAATCATTTGATAACCTTATATGAGCCCCCTTAATATTATTTGCTGTTTCTCTCTTGATGCTTTTATGATTCTCTCTTTGTCTTTGAAATTTGTCATTTTAATTATAATGTGTCTTGGAATTGGTCTGTTTGGATTCATCCTCATTGGGACCCTCTGTGCTTCCTGAACTTGAGTAATGTTTTCATTCATCATGTAAGGGAAGTTTTCTCTCATTACTCTTTTGAACAGGTTTTCCATTCCTTGTGTCTCTTCTCATTCTGGTATCCCTATGATATGGATATTATTGTGTTTCATGTTGTCTTGCAGCTCTCTTAAAACTTCTTCATTCTTGTTTTGCCTTTTTTCATTCTTTTGCACTGTCTTGGAACATTTTTCTCCAGCTTGATGATCCAATCCTCTGCTTCCTCTAGCCTGCTATTGATTCCTTTTCCTGTATTCTTCAATTCAGAAATTGTATTCTTCATTTCCTCCTGGCTCTTACTGATAGTTTCTATGTCCTTTTTAATGGTCTGTAGTTCTCAGTAAGTTCCTTGTAGCTTCCCTGGAGTTGTCTGTAGTTCTCCTGGAGTTATTTGAATTTTTTTTGAGCTGGCTGAGCTCATTGAGCTTCTTTATCATCATTGTTTTGAATTCCATATCTGATAGTTTGCTTGCCTCTGTTTCATTTAGTGATATTTCTGGTGATTTCTCTTTTCCTTTTCATGATGGAATGTTTCTTTTTCCTCCCATTTTTAGGTTTCATTGTAATCAAATCAGAGTGTAATCAGCTGCCAGGCTAAGGACCTGCTAGGCTGAAAGGATTGATTTAGTTGTAATCCTATCAATCTGTGATGCATCACCAGCCTCAGATGCTGCTTGGGATACAGACCAATTCAGTTGTACATCAATAAATCAGCTACCAAACTCAGGCCCTGCTGGGCTAGACAGAGAGTTTCAATTGTAATTCAAAGGATCACCCACCATCTGAGGTGCAGCCTGGTGGGACAGATTCAGATGTAAATCAGTGAATCTGTTATCAGGCACCAGGTTCAGGCTCCACTGGGATAGGCAACAAGGTCTTATTGTAATCCAATGAACCTGTGTTCGGCCATCAGACTCAGGAGCCGCCCGGCCAGACAGCAAGTTTCAATTGTAATCCAATGAAACTGTTATCAGCTGCCAGACTAAGGGGCCACTGGGCTAGACTGAAAGATTGAATTGTAATTTAATGAGTTTGTGATCAGCTGCCAGACCCAGGGTTCACTGTTTAGGACAAACCAACTCAGTTGTGAACCAATGAATCTATGATCAGCCACCAGCCTCACTTGCCACTGTGTGTGGCTGACTGTCTGACCAAGATATAAGTCAAGAGAGTTTGTGATCAGCCACTAGGACCAAGCTTTGCTGTGCGAGAAGGACTGACTCAGTTGCAAAGCAATAAATCCAGGATCAGCTACCCTGCTTGCATGCCACTGTGTGGGGCTGACTCTGTTGTAAGTTAGAAAGTTTGTAATCAGTTGCCATACTCAGGCACACTGCAGGGTGAGAGATACCTCTTCAGGCACCAACTATTGTATGTATGCTCAGACAGGGCAGGTAGGGAGAGGTTTATTTACATATAAATCAAAGAATTGTAATCAGCCACCAGGCTCTGGCACCACTAGGTGGGGCAGATTTCTTTCAGTGGTTGGAGCTATGAGGACTCTCATATGGAAGCTGCTTGGTTCAGTGCAATCTGCCTGAGGTGTGGGCAAAGTCAGCACCAGGACACCCACAGCCGCTTCCCCACTTCTGTGCTCCAAGCCATACCACAAACTCTCCCCATGTGTCTCCAGTCCACTCTGCCCTCCCTCCACTGGAGCCAGGGGTAGGTGGGTGCCAATGTATTTTCACTGTGGTTCTCTGTCTCCAGTGCTTTCTTAGGCCATCAAATCCCATGGCTTTCTGCCCTTCTCAGCTGGATGCTGTTCTACTCTCTGCTGTGTTGCTGGAGGCTGGGACACCCAGCTGGGGAACCAGAACCCACTCTTCTCAGGTGGAGCCCCCGGCTCCATCCCTTGGGTTGCTGTCTCTGGTCAGGGCCCAGCCAGCCCTCTTGCTTTTCCACAATTCCTACCAATCACATTGTGATGAAGAGTCCTCTTCTGTTCTGTCTGTGGTTAAAAAAACTTCTTTCCAGCTGGTGTTCTGATGGTAATTCCAGCTGACATTTTCTCCAAAAAAGTATTTCCAGATGCGACCTGGGAGGAGATTGGTGTAGCTCCACTTACTCCTCCACCATCTTGCCAGAACTCTCTCCCTCTTCATTCTTTTTCAACCTTTGTTCATTTTGTTTCAGTGTCTGGGAATTTTTTTCTACATTGTCTTCCATCTTGCTGATCTGATTCTGTTTCCTCTCACTTGCTTTTAATTCCTTCTACTGTATTCTTCAATTCAGAAATAGTATTCTTCATTTCCTCCTGGCTCTTACTGATATTTTCTATGTCTTTTTTAATGCTGGTTTAGTTATCAGTAAGTTCCTTGTAGCTTCTCTGGAGTTCTTCCTAGTTCCCCTGCAGTTGTAGTTTTCTTTTAGCTCACTGAACTCATTGAGCTTCTCTATTGTTGTTTTGAATTGCCTGTCAGGTAATTTGTCTCTATTTCATTTACTTCTCTTTCTGGGAATTCTTCCTTTCTTTTTAATGGTGGCTTTTCTCTCCATTTTAGATGACTCTTTTTGTTTGTTTTGCTCCTTAAATTGTGCTGTTTTGACTTCCTGTCTTTATGGTGTGACCTTCTGTCATGTGGAGGTGCACTTTCTTTATTTCTTTGATCCACCTCTGGTAATGTCAAATAATGTCTCAGCCTGGGCCTAGTCAGCCTATCACAGCCTACCAGAGATCCACTGTATTTGTGTTTTTCAGTTTTTACCTTAGGCATGCCTGGGTGGGGCAGAATAATTCAATTTTTAATATCTTCATTCTGTGTTGCAGCCAGGCTCAGGCACTGCTGGGCAAAGCAGATTGATTCCTATGGGTGGGGCTACGTCATCCCCTCAGGCTGATGTCAATTGGAGTAGGGTAGTCTGCCTGATGTTTGGGGGATGAGTCAGCACTGGGACTCTATCAGCTGCTTCCTCATTTCTTTCCTCATTGCCACCACTACAAACTCTCCTTAAGCATCTCTAGTCTACTCTGCTCTCCCTCTGCTAGAGACCAGGGTAAGTGGGTGCCAAGGTATGTTCATGTTTGGTCACTTTAGTAATTTTGTCTCAAACAATCTCAGGCTAGCAAACCCCACAGCTTTTGGTTTTTCACAGGTGTATGCTGTTTTACTCTTAGCTTTATATTTGAAGTCCAGCTAGGGGTTTAAAACTCATCATTCTCATGTGGAATCCCCAGCTTCAGTCACTTCAGCTGCTGCCCATTGGAGCCCAATCAGCCCTCTTACATCTCCACACTTTCTACCAGTCTCATTGCGATGAAGCAGCCTCTTCTGTTTTGTCCATGGATAGTTATAAGGCTTGTCTGCAGCTGGTTTCATATTTGTTATTCCTGATAATTGCCCCCCAATTAGGCTGTAATTCCAGATTGGTCCTGGGAGGAGAAGGTTATAACTCCACTTACTCCTCCACCATCTTGGTTCTAGATACTTTTTAGTTACTAATTTATGATTAGTTTTGTTGTGCTTAGGGGTAACTCTCTGTAATATTTAAATCTTTTGAAATTTATTGAGGCCCAGAACATAGCCTATCTTGCTGAAGGTTCCTGGTGCACATGAAAGAATGAGTTTTCTGCAATTATTAGGTGAAGAGTTACAGAATGTTAACAGGGTCAATTTAGTTGATAGTATTTTCACATCATTCATTTTTCATTTAGTTGGAGAAGGATGTTATTAAATTCAACCAAGGTAATTACCTCTATTTTTCAATATTCTCTCTTTTCTTGAATTCTATCTTGTCTGAAGTTATTATAATCATTTCAACTTTCTTTACTATTGTTTATATATCTATATATATATAGATAGATATCTACATTTTTATTATTTTATGTATATTTTATTAATTATACTATTACAATTGTCTCAATTTTTCCCCTTTCCCCCCTCCTTTCCTCCAGCAATTCCCCCTTTAGTTCATGTTCATGGGTCATACATATGTTATTTGACTTTTCCATTTCCTTTACTACTCTTAACATTCCCCTGTCTATGTTGTACCTAATAATTATGCTTCTTTTTTTTAAGATTTTATTTATTATTTTTAGAGAGAGGGGGAGGGAAAGAGGCAGAGAGGGAGAGAGACATCAATGTATGGTTGCCTTTCACCTCCCTCCAGCTATGAGCCTGGCTAGGGACCTGGCATGAAACCAGGTTATGTGACCTGGCTGGGACAATTATGCTTCTTAATCCCTCTACCTTTCCCCCCATTATCCCTCTTCCCCAACCCCTCTGATAAGCTTCCATATGCTCTCAATGTGTATGATTCTGATCCTGTTCTAGTTGTTTGCTTAGTTTGTTTGTTTTTTTAGACAACAAACTCAGTTGTTGATAGTTTGTTGTAATTTTACTGTTCACAGTTTTTAATCTCCTTTTTGTTAAATAAGTCCCTTTAACATTTCATATAATAAGGGCTTGGTGCTGATGAACTCCTTTACCTTTGCCTTGTCCAGGAAGTACTCTTACCTTCCTTTCCATTCTAAATGACAGCTTTGCTGAATAGAGTAATCTTGGTTGTAAGTCCTTGCTTTTCAACACTGTATATACTTCTTGTCAGTCCCTTCTTTCCTGCAAAATTTCTTTAGAAAATTCAAATCAACAATTTGAAACATAAAGAATAAATAGCCCTGGCTGGTGGCTCAGTGGGTAAGGCACTGGCCTGTGAACCCAGGGGTCACTGGTTGGATTCCCCAGCCAGGGCACATAACCAGGTTGCAAGCCAGGTCTGTAGCTGAATGCAGGTGAAAGGCAACCATTCATTGATGTTTCTCTCTCCCTCTCTGCCTGTCTCCTTTCCCCTCTCTCTGAAAATAATAAATAAAATATTAATAAATAAATAAATAAACATTCAAAGATAATTAAATGAAGAAACAAGAATTCTAAAAAATGAGAATTTAAGAAGATTCTGGGACATCTCCAGAAGTGCCAATATCTGAATGATAGGAATGCCAGAAGGAGAAGATCAAGAAATTAAAAACTTATTTGAATAAATAATGGAGTAATGCTTCTTTAATTTGGCAAAGGAAATAGACATACAAGTCCATGAAGTACAGACAGTCCCATACTAGTGTACCCAAAGAGGACCACACAAAGACACATCATAATTAAAATGGCAAAGGCTAAAGATAAAGACAGTATCTTAAAAGCAGCAAGAAAAAATAGAGTTTTCTATAAAGGAGTTCCCATAAGAGTATATAAATATCTTTATATTTTAGCGTGGCTCTTGAAGGCAACATGTATTTGTGTCTTGTTTTCTCACCTAGTAAATTTATTAAAATAATCCAAATGGAGATCATAAAGGAGGAACACAGGAAAAAAGTTCATAACTACTAGCAAGTTGATCAATCTAAACCTAATGTGTCAATATTACATGGAATTTAATAGAGGAAACAATACCTTCTAATTAAAACTTTTCCTTTGTGTTAATTCAATAATTCTTTATTGTTTCATTTTAATTATTCTACTATATTTTAATTATGTCTCTGTGTCTTATTTAGTAGTTTCTCTAAAGATTAAATTATGCATCTTGATAGCATATATTTATAGTAAATATTGTATCCAGTTATATAAAAAGATGAATACCTTAAAAGTTAACATCTTATACTCACCATACTTTGTACTATTGTTAACATGTGTTTTATATCTATGTATATATTTTAAATTCAACAATGCAATGTTTTGCTTTAAAGTTACCTTTTAAAAATATTAAGAGGTGAGAGAAAACTACTTTTAAAATTTCCCTGATGCTTTTCATTTTTGCCTATAAATCTGTGTTGTCATCTGATATAATTTCCTTAGAGTTAAGAACATTTTAAAGCATTTCTTGTAGCTTAGATGTTCTGCTAACCAATTTTTTCAGCTTTCATTTAAATTAAAATGCCCTTATTTCACCATCATTTGAAAGAATATTTTCACTGGATAATGAATTCTGGGTTCAAATTTTTATTACTTTAAGTATTTTATTTCCTTCCTTTCTTCTCTCTCTCTCTCTCTCTCTCTCTCTCTCTCTCTCTCTCTCTCTCTCTCTTTCTCTTCCTGTCTCTCTCTCTCTCTCACTTTCTTGCTTTCTATTGATTTCAGTAAGAAGTTGGCCAAAGAATGTATTCTTACTCTATGTGTAATCCTTTATTTAACTGCTGCTTTCAATATTATCAGTGTTATATCTTTATTTTTGTGTTTTCATAATATGACTATTAGGTTCCTGGACAGGATTTTCTTTGAATTTACCTTACTTTGGATTTTTTAATCTACCCTTTTCTGTAAATTTTTTTGTTTTGTTTTGAAAACTAATTTTGGAAATGTTTAGTTTATTATTTTAACCATATTTTTATGCCCTATTCTCACCTTCTGGGACTTTAATTTCATGTATTTTAGATGCTTAATAATGTCTTGAAAGTTAGTGATATTCTCTTCATTTTTGCATTAATCTTTCTTCCTCTTCTTCATATGTATAATTTTGACTGACTAATCTCAAGTTCACTGATCATTTGTTCTGTTATTCCCAACCTTCCCTTACATTAATTTTTAATTTCTGATATTTCACTTTTAAATTATAGAATGCCTATTTAGTTTTTAAAATAGATGTTATTTATTCACTGAAATTCCCCTATTTTTTACCCAATTTGATCATCTTTTCTTCTAAGGCCTTGAGCATATTTGAGTGCTTTATTTTTTTCTGCTAATTTAATAATCTGAGTAGTGTAGAAGTCATTTTACACTAATTATTACTTGATATACATAAATGAAACTTTTCCTGTTTCTCTACAAGTCTCATAATTTAAAAATTTTTATAATGGACCAATTTTAGATAATTTATTATAAAGAATTCTGTTGAGTTCTACTAAAGACTATTCATTGTAAATTATTTGATAATTAAATTAAAATTATAGAAACTTACTTTTATGTTCTATTAGCACAGCTCTCTTTCAGTTTTTTCCCTTTGTCCTAAGGTAAATGCTAAATATTATAACATAATTTTTTTAGCCTTAAAATGTAATCTTTCTGGGGTACAAATCTAAGGTATTTTCAGTATTCTGGCTCTTCTTTTTTCCTGGGATCTTTGAAAACCTCCCCCTATACCCAATAAATGCATGGTTCATGGATCACACAAGGATTTGGAGGCAGTTTATATAAAAATTTGGGAGCTCTTACCCTATAGCTTTATCTTTGTTAGAATCTCTTTCCTTAATTTCCAGCCGAATTAGCATTTATGAATTTTCTTATTTGATTCATCAAACCAAATTTTCTGCTTTATTATTAGGTGCCCCACAATTCATGTTCTTAGCAGTGTTTTCAGGGTAAAAGTTACATAAATGTAGATCTTATAATTGTTGTTTGAGTGTAGGTTAGTCCCTTATAAATATTTCACAATTAGAACTAGGAAGTCAACAAACTAGTATTTTAAAGAACAATACAAAATGGTAGCTTTGTGTTTGTTACTCTCTGTGTCCAGCTGCTTAAAGGCTCTTATTAAAATGGGGTGTAGTAGGCCCTGGGTGGTGGCACAGTGGATAAGGCCCTGAACTTCGAACCCAAAGGTCGCTGATTCAATTCCCAGCCAGGGCACAAAACCAGGTTGCAAGCCAGGTCTCCAGCAAGGCCCATAACTGGAGGCAGGTGAAAGGCAACCATACATTGGTGCTTCTCCCCCTCTCTGCCTCTCTCCCTTCCCCTCTCACTGAAAATAATAAATAAAATATTTTAATAATAAAATAAAATAAAATGGGGTGTAGTGTCATCTGCCTTAGTAACTTAAGTTCCTATTTCAACTTTAAATCCAATATTATATGCCAGACCCCATAACTAAATGTTCATCCTTTTACTTGTTTCTGCCTGATCTTTTCTGAATTTTGTTTCTTTTTTTTTTAATTTTATTGTTGTATTACATCCATTCCCTTTTTGCTCCCCTCTGTCCCCCTCCCCACCCACCCATTCCCCCCAAAGTCAATCCTACCTGTTGTCCATGTCCATGGGAATTCTGTTTCTGAGCTTGTTGGTAGCATTGTTATCATATCTACTCACTTCTAGGTTCTGATTGATGAGATATGTGCTAAATAGGCAAAAAAAAAAAAACAAACAAACAAAAAAAACACTAATCAAATGTGACCTTAATAAGCAATTTGAGTACAATTTACAATGCAGCAGAATAATCTGCTAATTAGGAGAACAGATAGGTAGTGCAGCCTATGCTTTCGGAATTTTATTATTTAGCCAGGAAAAAAATACTGTATAGTTCTTATTACAAAAAATATAACTTCTTGCTTTTCTAACAATATTTATTTTAATACTGTTCTCTTGGTCTTCAAAGTTAGAACAATTGCCCCTGGCTTTATTTGACTATTATCATAGGATTTACTCCCATGTTAAACTCCTGACATTCTTTATATCTGTCACTGCTTTGACATTTTCAAATGAAAAAATTGAAGTGCATGTATATCCTGACACAAGCATAGAAACTTTCTTCCAAAAATATACCATGTAATAATAGTGATAGTACCAGCAACATATCTTTCACCAAATGTTAGTGACATATTTAAAATGGGTTGATAGCCGCTGGGTCAAGGAGGTCTAAATGCCTAAAAAAATCAGATATGTCTGTGAGGCTCTACCCCTACCACATCTGAAGAATAATAAAAGTGGAAAGAGAGATGGATCATTAAGGGAGAGGAGAGATAAAGGAAACAAAATAGAGTAAGAGAAGACCACAGGAAATTAAAGTGATTACGAAAGGAGAAAAGGAATGAGAACTAATACAACTAATGAACTAAAAGGGGCAAATGGAAAAAAGGGACAAAAAGATAGACTAATAATAAGAAGAGGCAAATAGATGAGAACAATGGGGCAAAGTTAATAGTAAAATAAGGACATGAAAGAAAAAATAGGGAATAAAAATAGAAGAAAAAGAAAAACAACAAGGCTATGAAAAAGAAAAATAATGAAAATTAAGAGAACAAAATGAGATTCGTCTCAGCAGAGTTTAGTGCTTGCCTGCTGGGAACTGTCTTTGGATATGGCTCTGACATGTCTGAGGCTCCTGTAAGCTATTGTCAGGTGCTATCCACATCTAACCCTTGGCAGTGTGTTCAAAGCTATGTGATCCACAGTTTGTGGCTGTTTTCTCTGGGATTGGCTTCCCTCAGAATGTGCCAAGCTGCTCAAAATGCTTGGTTTTATCAGCACTGTGTCCAGGGGTGTATCAGCAAACAACCTAAGTTATTACTGAATTGGACTCTTGTCTGTCAATGCTGTCCACTTTAGACTAGTTGTAGACCAGATTGTTTCTGACAGAACTTCTGTTGGGACCAGTGGGATGGGGCTCTTGGATCTCCCAGAGCTTTACAGACTTCAAGGAAGATGAAGGGTATGTTCCCTGCCCCTACACTATTAGTCTGAGTCTAGTCAGGATTTATTTCCCTGTATTCAGCAGAGTAGGGCCCCTGGTAGGCTAATGGGTGGGACTTTCAGAATCCAGGTTTTGGGCCTGCTGGAAACAGAGGGTATTCTATAGCTCTTTGATGAGGGAGGAATGCCAGTCTGTTTCCCAGGAGAATGTATGGTATGGATACACCCTATATCCAGTCTCTGACAACCCCTCAATCTGCATATGTTGCTATCTCCTCAGAAGGGGTTAAGATGTAGGATAGGAGAAAAGGAAAAATAAAATAAAATATATGCAAAAAAAAAAAAAAAAAACCTACAAACCAAACAAATGTGATAAATAAGATGCAGGGTAGAACAAGCAGGTTTACAGCAGGAGAGTGAGGAAAGCAGTATTCCACAGGATAAAGTAATGCTTTCCCCCTGGGAGGGGCTTGCTCATTTCAAGAAAATAATAGCTGGTGTGGAATCCAGGTATATCCCAGTACTAAAAGCCCCACAGCCATTACTCCACTTATCTCTAAAGTGCTTCCCACTCTAGACTCTTCATGTGACTACAGTCTGTGCTGCCTTTCCTTCACTGGGGCCCAAGGTGAGTGGTTACAAACAAAAACCTGTGCATTGAACTCTTTAATATTTTTTTTTAAATGGCCTTGCCCTGGCTGGTGGCACAGTGGATAAGGCACCGGTCTGCAAACCCAAAGGTTGCTGGTTTGATTCTCAGCCAGGGCACATAACCAGGTTGCAAGTCAGGTCTTCAGCTAGCTCTGTGGCTGAAGGAAGGTGAGAGGCATCCATACATTCATGTTTCTCTCCCTTTCTTCCTTCCTCCCTTCTCCTCTCTCTGAAAATGGTAAATGGGATCTTAAAATAATAATAATAATAATAATAATAATAATAATAATAATGGCCTTGTCTCCAGCAGGTTTTGTCTTTCCCCAGCAAAGAAATATCCCATGGCCTTTCAGCACTGCATATCGCATGGTCAGTTCATACTGGAACTGGCACCTTGTACCTGGGAGCCTTGTTTGTAGATTCAGCTTTTCTCCTCTCAAGGGAAAACTCCCGCAACCTTTCTGCCACCTTGGCCAGCTACCAACGTGAACAAGGGCAGCTTATTAACCCTGCTCTTCCTCCTGCTTTCAAGGTAGTTAAAAGTCTCATTTTAGGTGGTCTTTGATTTATTCTAGGTGGCTGCGCCCCTCTTTAGTTTTACTTTCAGTTTGATTCTGGGAGAAGGTGAAGGACCTAGCTTCCTATTCTGCCACCATCTTGCTCCTGCTCAATATTTTCCCTTTAATGCATTGGCTTGTGTACATGTGTAAATTACAATCCCTACTGTCTATCTGTATTGAAAATGGCTGGAACTCAAAAGATCAATGACTTGGAGTTCAGCTTTCCACTTCTGCAACAACAGCCATTGGTTCATGGCTAAAGTTGATGTTTGTAGAGTTTACATAAATCAATAGTTTCCTTTGTGTTTTCTAGAATACTCAAAAATCTTACCCCATCTTTCCTTTTTCCACTGTTTGTTGATCTATCTGCTGATAATATTTACCTGTAGTACAGAGGCAAACTTTATTATTTAAGACTCGTTTTCTAGGTACTGCACAGTATATTTTAAATCCTTGTTCATTGCACCCCCTCTACATTTGACATGTACTGGCATGTGCTTCATTTGTTACTCTAAATAATAGTCAATCTTATTCCTATGTACAAACCAAGAAGAAATCCATAATCTATACAATATTATTTGAGGAGCATAAGAAGTTTCCCTGACTAAATTCATTGTAATTTAAGATGTTAAACCCACTGCTAAGATATGAGTCTCTCCTGGAAAAAAGGTAATTGTTTAAAAGTGTTAATTACTCAGCTTGATTTTATTTTATAAGACTAGCTAAAAGTAGAACATGACTGAAAAGTGAAATATACATAATGGGTGAGTATTGATGAAAGGAATTAAGGAAGGAAAAAATGCAGGACATTGTGCTGCTTGACAAAACTGGTTCCCATGATATTTAGCAGTGTCAGACTCTGGTACCCAGAAGACAACATTGGGTACTGGGTGCCTGAGACAAATGGGCTAGAAAAGTAATGAAGGAAGGTATCTCCTATTTCACAGTTTTATATTGAGCTGTACTGTCCTGCTGTCATCTGTTTCAGATACCCTGGTAACATTCATACAGGGGTCAATTCAATCTAGGAAATATGGATATAGTCTAACATGTTATTTAATTTTGGATATGATTCATAGGTGCTATTCATGTGTGTGTATATATATATATATATATATATATATAATGAATAGCACATTGATTTTATATATATATATATATATATATATATATATATATATATGCAGCAAGATATTTCACCTTCAGAGGGTCATATGTAGAGGACAATAAAACTACTGATATATAATCCTTGTTAATTGTTCTTATGCATAAATACATAGATTGTAGTGGGAAACCAATACACTGCATAACAGTTTTGAGTAAAAACTCATCCATAACAGGATGGAGTATTTACAAATGCATCATAATTTAGTACTCAAAACTGGAATTCCTTTCTGTCCAGATTGGCATTCAACAAAGTTCTATGTATAACATGTCTTATATTGAACCTGGTGCTCTATTACCAAGTGTTGTGTTTCTACATAGGGCTCAAATCAGACCCAAAGGTATCATCAAATTGTATCTCTATAAATGTCTAATAGTTAGAAGAGGAAAATGTAATTTGATCATCTGGGAAAGTTATTTTTTAGGCCTCTCTGGTTGACTTTTGCCCCTCCTCCTCCTCCTCCTCCTCCTCCTCCTCCTCCTCCTCCTCCTCTTCCTCCTCTTCTTCCTCTTCTTCTTCTTCTTCTTTCTTCTTCTTCCTCTTCCTCCTCCTCCTCCTCCTCTTCTTCCTCTTCCTCTTCTTCTTCTTCTTTCTTCTTTCTTCCTTTCCCAGACTATGTGGTAATTGAACATTGTCCAAGCTGTGTTGCTGTTCAAAACAAGACTCATATTGAGCTTGCACAATTGGAATGAGAAAGTGTTTGGGACCACAACTTTCTTATTTATATGACTATACACCAGACACTGGGAAACTTGAGATGTGAAGTAGCCAAAAAAGTCTGTCAATTGTGGCTTGTTCATCAACTTTGAGGTAAATCTTGAAATACATCTTTAGTTTTTGATAATTGTTATAACAAAACTAGATGTTTGCCTTCCACTGTGGCTAGTACAAGAAATAGCCAATTAGGGATAATTCTTTGAGATGACTCTCATGTTAAACCAGATCAATTCAAGAAGTATGCAAAGGTTTGTTTGTTTGTTTGTTTGTTTGTTTGTTTAAAACCTATAAATGAGCCCTGTGAAAAGCAAAGACCAAACATTTTTTTCCAAATAGCTTCAAGCTCTTGCTCTTACTTTGTCTACATGTGTCCTTCATTGTGACTTTGTTCTTTTTCCTTTTTTTATCAGGATGACACTGGTTAAAAAATGTTTCAGGAGTACAGTTCTATAATACGTTATCTGTACACAGTATTGTGTGTTTACCACCCCAAGTCAAATTTCCTTCCATCACCATCTATTTTCCCTATACCCTCATCTACCTCCCCAAATCCATCCACCCAGAGACAATCATCACACTGTGGTTTATGTCCATAAGGAGAAAAGGAAATGCTTCTGCACTGTTGGTGGGAATGCAGATTGGTGTGGCCACTATAGAAAGCAATATGGGGTTAGTTCAAAATATTAAGAATCAATCTGCCTTTTGGCCCAGCAATCCCATTTCTAGGAGTTTATCCAAAAAAAAAAAACAAAAAACAAAACAAAAACCTAAAATACTAATTTTTACTATGTTCTTTATGACTTTTTAAAAAGCAATTTAATTGACATAAAATTCACATACCAAATAATTCACCCATTTCAAGTGTACAATTCCATAATTTTTGTATATTCACAAAGTTAAGCAACTAAAAACACAGTCTAACTTTAGGACATTTCTATTACCCTAAGCAGAATCCATTAGCAATCACTTCACAGTTTTCCCCAAACTTTCAAGCCCTAGGCAGCTACTAGTCTACTTGCTGTCTCTATAGCCTCCTTATAACATTTATAATACTGATCTTAAGAATGATGTCTTGAGAGAGACCCAAGATAGTGGAGAAGTGGAAGCTACACTAACATCCTCCTAGGACAAATCTGGAATTACAACTAAATTGTGGAGATATCATCCTGAATACCCAATTTTAAAATAGCTGAAGAGAAGACATATAACCATGGACAGAGAGAAGGAAACCACTTCTATCACAACATGACTGGTACTGAGTGCAGAGGAGACTCATGAAGACCGGCTGGGCTCCCACAGTTGGCAGGTGAAGTGCTGGAGGATCAGTGGTTAGGGGCTCCCCTCTGAGAGTTTTGGGGTTTAATCCAAAGTGGAGTACCCCACCCTAAAGCGCCAGAGCCAGAAAAGAACCCAGATTACCTCTAGATGTGTAAAGAAGCAGAGTTTCTATCTGCCAGGGAGAGAGGACTGGAGACACAATTAGCACCTTAAAGGAACAACACAAAAATTTCATTTGTAGTCACTTACCCCGGGCTCCAGCAAATGGAGGGCAAAATGGATGAGAGACATTTAAGGAGGCTCTGGGGTTGGTGACTCTTGGGAGAGAACTGAAGGAAAAGCCACCAGGATCCCTGTGTTGAGTCATACCCCATTCTGTAGGAGTCATCTTTCTCAAACAAAATACTCCTCTCTGAATGGCATCAGCCTAAAGGGAAGTACCCTGTGGTGCCTAAGCCTGACTGCTAATTACTGTGGATCACTGATAGTCTCCAACAGACTGCCTAGGCCCAGACTGGGACATGATCTAACATCACCAGGGGCAGATCCAGAAAGAGAAGATAATGCACCTGTACAATATACAAGACATGGTGGGCTGAGTGACTCTCAGTCAGCTAGCCTCATGGAAGGACCCACCAAAGACTGACCCAACAACAACTAAAACCCAATTAAAACTAAACAACCCACATGAATGGCCAAGAGCACAAAACTCAAGAGATCAAGGAGACTGCACCACTGAACCTTACAGGTCTCCTACTACAAAAGGTCACACCATGAATACAGAGAGTCAAAGCAGATCAATCTAAGATGTAGGAACAGACCAGAAGAGTCACCTAACATGAGGAGATAGAGAAACAACCCTGAATCAAAGGTAAAGAGGAATCCACAAAAGACTGCTAAATGAAATAGAGATAATCAAACTATCAGACACTGAGTTCAAAATAATGGTTGTAAAGATGCTCAAGGAGCTCAGTAAGAAATACAAAGAAATCCAGAAAAGCTACAAGTAACTTATTATGAATCACACCAGGACAAAAAAGGATATATAAACTATCAATAAGAGCCAGGAGGACATTAATAATACAGTATCTGAAATGAAGAACACAGTAGAAGAAATTAAAAGCAGATTAACTGAAGAAGAGAATCAAATAATTGAGCTGAAGGGAAAAGTAAAAAATATTCCCAGAGAAGCTATTTGAAAAAAAAGCCAAAAAAAAAAAAGGTTTAAGGGAGCTGCAGGACAAAATGAAACATAACACTATTTGTACCATAGGGATAACAGAAGAAGAAAAGGAATAAGGGATAGTAAACCTGTTTGAAAAAGTAATAACACAAAACTTTCCTCACTTAATCAGAGAAAAACTCATGCAAGTCCAGGAAGCACAGTGTTCTAATTAAGATGAACCCAAAAAGGTACACTCTAAGACATATCACAATTAAAAGGGCAAAATTTAGAGACAAAGAATCTTAAAGTCAACAAGAGAGAAACGGCTAGTAACACACAAGGGAGCTCCAATAAGGCTATCAGCTGATTACTCAACACAAACACTACAAGTCACAATGGAATGACAAAATATATTCCAAGTAATGAAAAGCAAAGGCCTACAATCAAGACTACTATACCCAACAAGGCTCTCCTCATTCAAAATGGAAGGTGAAATAAGAGTTTCCCAGACAGTAAAAGACTGAAAGAATAAATCTCCACCCAGTGAGCATAGCAAAAGATGGTAAAAGGACTGCTTTAAGAATCTGAAGAAAGAGGCAGGGGGAACATAGGTGCTTATTAATTGTGATTTTTTCCTTTGTATCTATCAATTATAACCTTAATGCACTTGAATTAAATACTTTAATAAAATATGTAACTAAATGGATAAGAAAACAAGACCCACATATATTCTTTCTACAAGTGACCTAGCAAAGAACAAAACATCTACACAAACTGATAGTGAAGAAATGGATAAAAATATTCAAAGCAAATAAACATCAAAATAAAATCTGGAGTAGCATATCTGATAAAATAGATTTCAAAACAAAGGCCAAAAGAAAGACAGGAAAGAGAGAGAGAGAGAGAGAGAGAGAGAGAGAGATTAAGACACTAGATAATACTTAAAGGAAGATCCATTAAGAAGCTATAACACTTGCAAATATACACCCACCAAACACAGAGGCACCCAAATAAATAAGAAAACTCTTGGAAGACTTCAAGAAAGATATCAACAGTAACACACTCATAGTAGATGATTTTAACACCACATTGTCAACAATGGATAGATCTTCCAAGCAAAGAATCAACAAGGGTGTTGTGGCATTGAACAAGAGTCTAGAGCAAATTGATTTAATTGATATATATAGAAACTTTCACCCCAAAGAAGTAAAATATGCCTTCTATTCAAATACTCATGGAAACTTTTCAAAGATAGACCACATGGCAGGACACAAAACAAGCCTCAACCAATTCAAAAAATGTGAAATCATATCCAGCATCTTCTCAGAACACAAAGACTTGAAACTAGAAACTGACACCAGTGAAAAAGTCAAAAACACTCAAATTCATGGAGTGTTAACATTCTATTAAATAATGAAAAGGTTAACAATGAGATCAAGGAAGAATTCAAAAAAGCTAGAAACAAATGAAAAATGCACTTACAACAACCTAAAACTTATGAGGCACAATGAATACATTTCTCAGGTGGAATTTCATAGCAACACAGGCCTATTGCTATGTATGAGAAAAAATCAAATAAATAACCTAACCCTACATCTACAACAACTACAGGAGTAACAATAACCAAAGCACAGAACAAGGAAAAGGAAGAAAATGACAAAGATCACAGCAGAATTAAATAACATAGAAACTAAAAGAACAATTCAAGGATCAATACATCCAGGAACTGGTTCTTTGAAAAGATAAACAAAATCAACAAGCTTTTCACCAGACATAAAAAATTAGAGAGAGGACCCAAGTAACCACAATTAGAAATGAAAGAGGAGAAAATACAACCAATACTACAGACATACAAAGGATTGAAAGAAATTACTATCAATAGCTATATGCCAAGAAATTTGCCAACCTAGGAGTAATGGACAAAGTTCTAGAAACATACAATCTTCTAAAACTGATTAAAGAAGCAGCAGAAAGCCTAATAAGAGTGATAACAGCTAGTGAAATATAATCATTAATCAAAATTCTCCCAGCACACAAAACCCTAGACCAGACAGCATCACAGGTAAACTTTACCAAGCATTTAGGGAAGTGCTAACTCCTATCCTTCTCAAACTATTCCAAAAAATTTCAAGGAGAAGGAAGACTCTCAAAGACTTTTTATGAGGCCATTACATCCTAATTCCAAAGCCAAGTAAAGACACAACAGAGAAAGAAAAGTACAGGCCAATAACACTGATGAACATATTCATTAAAGTACTTAACATAAAATTGGCAAATCGGATTCAGCAATACATGAAAAAGATCATTCACCATGATCCCAAGGATGCAAATATGGTATAATATTTGCAAATAAATAAATGTAATTCACCATATAACAAAAGGCTAAATCTCATGATTATACCAATAAATGTTGAAAATATTTGAAAAAGTACAGCACACATTTATGATAAAAATACTCAACAAAGTGGGAATAGAAGGAGCATGCCAAAGCATAATAAAGGCTATGTATGAGAAACTTGCAGGCAACATCATACTCAATGGGCAAAAACTAAAAGTTTTCCCCCTAAGATCAGGAACAAGACAAAGGTGTCTGTTTTCACAAATTTCATCCAACATAGTATTGGAAGTTCTAACCATAGCCATCAGACAAGAGAAAGAAATAAAAGCATCCAAATTAGAAAGAAAAAAGTAAAACTGTCATTATTTGAAGTTGACATGATAGTTATAGAAAAACCTATAGGCTCCACCACAAAATATTCAAATTAATCTATGAATTTGGCAAAATAGCTTAATACAAAGTCAATATTCAGAAATTAAAAGCATTTTTGTATACAAACAATTAAATATTAGATACTGAAACTGGGGGAGGGGGATCCCATTTACTGTAGCAACAAGAAAAATGAAGTTCTTAGGAATAAACTTAACCGAGGAGGTAAAAGACCTGTACTCAAAAAGTACCAGACACTGAAGAAAGAAATTAAGGAAGATATACCATGTTCATGGATTGAAGAATTAACATCATTAAAATGTCCATACAGCCCAAAGCAATTTATAGATTCAATGCAATCCCTATTAAAATACCAATGACATATTTCACAGAGCTGGAATGAATAATTCAAGAACTTACATGGAACCAACAACAATTTCAAAGAGCCACAACAATCTTAAGAAAGAAGAACAAAGTAGAAGGAATCACAATGCCTGGTCAAACTACATTACAAGGCCACTGTAATCAAGACAGGCTGGTACTGGCATAAGAACAAACACATAGATAAGTGGAAAAGAATAGAGATCCCAGAAATGAACCCAAATCTCTATGGTCAATGATATTTGACAAAGAGGGTAGAAGCATACAATGGAGTAAAAATAGCCTCTTCAAAAACTGGTGTTGGCTAAACTGGAATAGTACATGCTAAGAAATGAAACTAGACCACCAACTTATACCATCCACCAGACTCAACTCAAAATGGATAAAAGACTTAAACATAAGCTGTGACACCGTAAAATCCTAGCAGAAAACATTGACAGTAAGATTTCAGATATCCCACACAGCAATATATTCATTGATATATACCCTAGGGCAAAGGATATAAAGGAAAAAATATACAAATGGGATTACATCAAATTGAAAAGCTTCTGCATGACTAAAGTAAACATCAGCAAAATGAAAAGAGAACCATATGTGAAAACATATTTTTCAATGATATATCTGACAAGCGTTTGATCTCCAAAATATATAAAGACTTCATATGACTCAACACCAGGAAGACAAAAAATCCAATTAAAAAATGGGCAAAGGACCTGAACAGGCACTTCTCTAAGGAGAACATAAAAAGGGCCCATAGGCATATGAAAGAATGCTCAACATCACTAGCCACGTTGCAAATTAAAACCACAAAGAGATATTACCTCACACCTGTCAGAATGGTCATCATTAACAAATCAACAAATCAGCAAAAAAGTGCTGGCAAGGATGTGGAAAAAAGGGAACCTTAGTATATTGTTGGTGGGAATGCAAATTGGTGCAACCACTATGTAAAACAGTATGGAATTTCCTCAAAAAATTAAAAATGGAACTTCCTTTTGACCCAACAATTCTGTTAAGATTATACCTGAAGAACCCTAAAACAGCAATTCAGAAGAACCTATGTACCCCTATGTTTATGGCAATGCTATTTACAATAGCCAAGTGCTAGAAACAGCCTAAGTGCCCATCAGTAGATGATTGGATCAAAAAGCTTTGGTACAGTTATACAATGAAATACTACATGACAGAAAGAAAGAACTCCTACCCTTTGCAACAACATGGATGGAACTGGAAAGTATTATGCTTAGCGAAACAAGCCAGTCAATGAAAGACAAATACCACATGATCTCACCCATTACAGGACACTAATGAACAAAACAAACAAGCAAAACAGAACCAGAAACATAAATACAATGAATAGACCTTCAGTGTGCAGAGAGGAGGGTGAGATGGGAGGAGTAGGCAAAGAAAGGGAGCAGTTTAGTCAAGGAACTAGCATGGAAGAACTGTGTACATGGACAAGTGGGATTGACTTTGTGAGGGAGTGGGTGTGTGGGGAAGGGGAGAGAGGGGAGGGGAAATGGGATGAATGTAATACAACAACAATAAAATATTAAAAAAATTTTTGAGAATGATGCTAATAGCTCAAATTTAATAAGCACATATGTGTCAGACACTAATCATAGTACTTAATGTCTTTCATCATAGTTAATTCTTACATGAACACCACTGGATAACTACTATTGTTATCTCACATTTACAGATGAGAAAACTGAGGGTTAACAACAGTGAATATTTTGGTCCAAGCTGTCTAGCTAGTAGGCAACAGAACCAGACCTAAAATCCAGCATGTGAAACTTCAGAGACTCAGTTCTTCATCAATAAATGCCAACTGCTCTTATGACAAATATCTAAATGAATGGCATAGTTAGTAAATATTTGGGAATACCTGGGAGGAAGAAAATTTTCCCTTGGGCTAAAAATGATAAATATATACTGGTTGTGAGTTTTCATTATTATGGAATGGGTAGTTGTACTTTGGAGTAAGCAAACTTGATATATTAAAATGAGAACTTACAAAATAAAACATTGGAATATGAACATTTACATTACAAAGGTTTGTTTGCTTCACAAAGAATAATCAGCTTTCCTTTAAATAAAAGGCTCTTCTATTGTGCTTGGAATATAATTGGATTCCCCCCACACACAAAGTTAAGGAAAGAAAGAAATGAATGTACACAACATTTGTATAATGTGACTATTTTACAAACAGAATACAACTTTACCAGATTTCATATGCAAATGCCCAGGCTTCCAACAAAGGCCAGAAAGATAAGAACCACTACCACCCCTTACTTATCTTCTTGTCTGACTCCTTCATTTTATAGATGAGTAAATGAAAATCCAAGAGAATTGATTTGGCCAGAGTTACATAGCTAGTTAATGGAACCCTTATTAGCAGTAGTTGGCAGGTCTCATGTTCTTTGGCTCCCAGCCTCATTTTTTTAAAACTATACCAGTTTAATAGTCCTTAATTAGAAGCAAAAATGTCAGTAAATTTTAGGTCAAATATTATTCTTTATTCTTTTAATACATTGACAATTATCCTGCTAACTATAAGAGGATAGGGAAGCAGTGAAGTAGCCCATATTAACCTGGACACTTCTATCACAATAATTCAAGTTTTGTTCATTTCTCTCACCTTGTTAAGGGCCTCCAGCATAAATTTCATTCACATATCTAAAAGGTAAGAAGGTGCTTGGTTGACTCTGACTACATTTAAATGTCTTCATCAGTGGAGCTTTACATGCTTTCAATGTGTCGTCAAAGGAACATAGTTGTTTTGCATAAGTGGTTCAGAAAAGCTTTTCTCTGCCAATTCATCAGGACTAATAGATATGCCATATAACTTCCTGGAGTAATACTTATAAAAGTGTAAAGGTGAAATGTTCTGTTTTCACTGTGGTTTGTTGGAAGAATAATATAAGAAGTAAATAAGTGAGGTCTGCAAGTAAGTTATAAAGTTCCAAGAAGAATTTTCAGGTGGATAATCATAGATGAAGTACAAGTATTTACTCTGTTGAACTATGGTGGATCTAATAGTCCATAGCCTATGTGATCAGAATTTCTACCAAGTCAATACTCAATCCTCATTCTTAGGGATGTTTTTTCCCAGAACATTTATATTTTGGTCTTGTTTATTAAACATATAATTTATTGGTTATCAAAATGCCCTGCAGCATTTTTCTATTACAGAAAAATATAAAAATGATTCATGCAGCTTGTGTGTAAATTGATACATGTCATAAAAACAAGAGTTGTAATTTGTTTCCAAATTGTACTTCGTTACTATTGATACTAGTTACAGCTTTCAAAGCCTAATCACAGCAAAAACTTGATTAAATCTGTTGGTTGTATGGGTTTGGATGCAAAAAGCTCCTTTCATAAAATCTATTGGTCTAGACAGTGTGTACTACTCTTTTAGCCTTCAGTCACAGTGTGCACCAGTGCAGGTTAACACATAAAAATGGACAAATCAAGAAAAAGAAAGCTGCCTGGCCCACACAAGTTTACCTATTTCATGCTTTATTTCCCCAACAGTCATTCCTAGCAGCAGGGCAGATAAGACAAAAGACATAAGGTGAATCAAAGGAAAGAAAAATGAAATGAAAATAAAGGACAAAGATGATAAAATATTTGCAAGGGACATCTCTTCAATGTTCTCTCTTTTGATCATAAACCAAAATCCAAACCTCATCTTGACTTATAGTGTCTGCCTGAACTATACCTCCCCAAACACCAGTGTTTGCTTTTTCTAACCAGAGTATTTATTACTATGTAATAGAGAATTCTCATGTCAGGAAAAGGTCAAATATGGATAAAAATCCCTTGCAGTACTAATAAATTTTTAAATCATATTTCTTTTTAAAATACATAGCTTCTTTCTCTCTGGAATGTTCCTGTTTGCTTTCATCTTCTCCCATGCCTGCAATGCTAGAGCTGTATGTGCATGATTCTAAGACACATAGGGGCTTCTCATATCAGAGCCATTAATTTCAGCAAATAATCATTTGTTGGGTTTTAACTATTTTATTATTAAAGTCACCATATATTTGATGTTCTTTCTCTACAAATAATATTTTGTAGGGGAATCTTAATATCACTTAGACTCCATTTTCATAAATACACACCAGCAATGTTCTTAAAAGCTGCAAATTCTTCTACTTCACCTTCCACAGCCATAAACTCATTCGCCCTATCCATTCTAATGGGGCCAGGTTAATGAAGCTTTCAAAAGTGCAGCATTTGGTGAAAATTACAGAAGTAGCTGAAGGACTGGTTATTTGCAGATTCACTAGCAAATTATGTGATTTTGGCTGCTGACTAGCATGTATGTAATATCCTACTGTATTGCCTCCAAGGTGCACTGAATTCCACTTTCTGTCATCACACTAATGAAGAGGAGCAATAAAACAGATAATGGAAAGCAGCAGGTTACTTGCTGATCTCCTCATTAACCTGCAAGTAGAGAGAAAGGGGTGTAGGAACTGCCACAGGAGAGTAATAGAGCTTATATTTTTCCTTCCAAGGGTAACCATAAAAAATTCAAATACAAATAATTTATCTTTGAAAACTGCCTACCTTGCCCATTATCTGCTTTTTCCAGGAACTAGTATCCCTGCTTATCTTCTTGCTGCCTAGGACCCACACAAAGTTTTTTACTTTTTCCGTTTTCTCCAAGAACCAATGCTCTGCATGTTTTCTTACTCTAATACATATCCCAAATCAAAACATGGCTGCTCTCTTTCATTTCATTTCATCACACATGCTTTCCAAGTTGAAATAGCACACATGTTGCCATTCTGCTCTCAGCATGCCCACAAGAGGCTACATTAATCAGGTTTTTCTTTTTTTTTTTTACTAAACCCAGAGTCAGCTTCATAACCTTTCTCAACCATCCAGGCAACCATTGTCACTTCAATGAAGCAAAAAGTTATGATAAAAATGATATAATTTAACAAAAAATATAGTGTCATAGTTCAATAAAGGGTATGGCATAAGTGTTAATAGTGAAACACTAGACATCTTTTCAGTAAAGTGAGGATAATACAGGGTGTTTTACTATCACTGCCATTTGTAGCACTGGAAGGGTGATCATAAAACCTAAAGCATTCAAAAGTCTTCATGTAGTTCAAGTAGGGGATAACAATGTTGACTGATTTTATAAATTGCTGGGTTAAAATAGATAAGTTAAAATAGCTAGGTAATCACTGAAATGTATTTTTTGAATTGGACAGTTCAAAAGATTATGAGAAAGTAGACCAAAGGAAATAGAAGAAAATAAAGAAAAACAGAAAATGCATGAGATAATTTAAATACATGTAAATATCTCAGTAATTACTAAAAATATAAATGGACTAAACTCTCCAGCTAAAAGAGAAGGACTGTTCTATTGGACTTTCAAAAATCCAATTATATACTTTATGAGTATAAAAATGATTAAAGTTAAGGAATAAAAACATTATGATACACAACATTAACCCAAAGAAAGTGGCTATAGATACATTAGTACCAGAAAAATAACAATTGCAATTTACTTTAACAATTAAAAATAAAACATTGAAAATAGAGATAGGGGGTCACTACATAATAACAGAAGCCTAATTTATCAAAATGAAAAAAGCAAATCTAAACTTGTATTAATTGAGTAGTATAACTCCCAAAACATAAAACAATAACAGAATCATAAAGAGAAGTTGAATAATAAATATTCATCATGAGAGATTTCATTATAGTTGTCTCTGTAACAATTGGGGTAATTGAAAAAATAAATAGAAATATAAAAGATATGAACTGTGCAGCAGGGGAAGATAGTGACAGAGTAGAGGGCAGCAATAAGTATCTGGATTCACCTGTGCACAGCCCAGAGGCTGCAGAGACCTACAGGAGAGCAGGTGAAACAGTTCCAGAACCAGCCAGCTGGTGAGCCAAGGTTGGCTCTGGGCGGTGGTGGCTCTGCCGAGAGGGGTGACTGACTGAAGACAGCTTCAGGCTCCCTGGTGAATAGAAATCTGAGTAGTGAAGTGTGGGCAGTGAACTCAAACTAGGAAGGGTTGAGGAATTGAACTCCTGTAGGGGAGGGACTGTGTGAGAGCTGCACTCAGGAGGGTGAATGAGAGTAAGCCTGGCTACCAGGGCCAGAGGTGAATGAGAGATCCACTGCAAGCAGGAACAGAGAAGCACACAGGCCCCAGCAGCAGGAAGACAGAAAGCTGCTCTGCCCGGCCGCAGCTCAGGGCCCCAATGGGAAGGGATGCCCAATACCACACATCATTGCAGAGGCTCCCAGGGAAACTGCAGCACTGAGACAGCCGGAGAGGGGAGCTTGCTGCTGGTGGAACCAGTAGCACACATAGCAGATGGTGGAAACCTCCTTGAGGAGCCAGAGGGGTATGGGTAGCCATTGCCTATGCAAACAGTGTGCTACAGGCACTCCCCACAGAACCTGCCTGTGAAGAGAGGGCCCCAAAACACTGGCAGTGTGGAAACACAGCTAGGCTACTGGAGACTCAGCCTACTGGGAGGCAGGAGACAGGAGGCATAGCACTCAGAACCAGCCCTGACTGTAACAATAGGCCCTGCTACTCCAAGACCCCGCAGCCTGACTGTAGACTGCAGACTTGATCAAGGAAAAGAGGCAGCCCCGGGAAATGGATCGCTGCTAATCTCAAGCACCTGAGTTACGCTGAGAGCCACATGAACTATTAATCCCTAACATATCCTTTTCAAAAGTTACTTTCAACCCTCACAATTACCATTTATATCATATTGTATCCAAACTCCCACACTTTTCCTCCTCCTTTTTTTAACTACCCAAGATCATCTTCTTACACTTGTTTTAAAGTCTACTTACTTTCCTGCTACAACTCATTCCCAATCTTCAATCTAAGTATTCCTCCCCTCTCCAGCCTCTCAAAACCTGTGGGTGTGTGTGTGTGTGTGTGTGTGTGTGTGTGCTACTAGGTGCTACACATCTTCTTTTTACTAAAAAATACACACTTGTCCTGGCTGGTGTGGTTCAATGGATTGGCACTGGCCTGTGAACCCAAATGTTGCTGGTTCGATTACCCAGCTGGGGCACATAGCCAGATCTCCAGCCAGGTCTATAGCTGGAGGCATGTGAAAGGCAACCACACATTGATGCTTCTCTCCCTTTCCTCCTTCCTCCTTGCCCTTCTCTCTGAAAATAATGAATATTTTTTAAAAGAGAAAGGAAGGAAACTATTTTTAAAATAAATAAATAAAAATAATTAAAAAAAAAAAAACACTTATCCTCACTCCACCTTGACCAATCAGTGCTCATTAAGGGTGGACAGGGAGGTGGATGCAGCAACTTTACAAACTTAGCTATAAAATGTAGTTATAAAACATAGTTATAAGCCACCTCCACTTCCTCCAAACACCTCTTAATTTCTCTTTTCTACCTCATGCATGCATCTCACCTATAGAAATTATAGCTCACATGCTGTTGATAGTGTTTGGTGAAACTTACCAACTAGATTCACATTTTTTAAATCTCCTTTTGTTTTTCTTTTTCTTTTTTTTTTATTAATTTTTTTTTATTATTGTTGTATTACATCCATCCCTTTTTTGCTCCCCTCTGTCCCCCTCCCCACCCACCCTTTCCCCCAAAAGTCAATCCCACCTGTTGTCCCTGTCCATGGTTCCTTTATACTAGGTTCTTGTCTACAATGCTCCCCTTCTTTCCCTCTGTCTCCCCAGTCCCCCCAACCCCTTTCCCCCTGACAACTGCAGGCCTATTCCTTGTATTCATACACTTAGTTCTGTTTTGCTTGTTGTTAGTTTTGCTCATTATTGTCCCGTAATGGGTGAGAACATATGATACCTGTCCTTCACTGACTGGCTTATTTCACTAAGCATAATATTCTCCCGTTCCATCCATGTTGTTGCAAAGGGTACAAGTTCCTTCTTTCTTTCTGCCATATAGAATTCCATTGCGCAAATGTACCAAAGTTTTTTGATCCAATCATCCACTGATGGGCACTTAGGCTGTTTCCAGCACCTAGCTATTGTAAATAGTGCCGCTATGAACATAGGTGTGCATAGGTTCTTATGAATTGGTGTCTCGGGCTTCTTTGGGTATAGTCCAAGTAGTGGAATTGCTGGATCAAAAGGCAGTTCCATTTTTAGTTTTTTAAGGAAACCCCATGCTGTTTTCCACAGTGGCTGCACCAGCCTGCATTCCCACCAATAGTGTATGAGGGTTCCCTTTGCCCCGCATCCTCGCCAACACTTGTTGTTTGTTGATTTGCTGATGATTGCCATTCTGACAGGTGTGAGGTGGTACCTTAATGCAGTTTTAATTTGCATCTCTCTGATGACTAGCAATGTTGAGCATTCTTTCATATGCCTCTGGGCCCTTTGTATATCTTCCTTGGTGAGTTGTCTGTTCAGGTCCTTTGCCCATTTTTTAATTGGGCTGTCTGTCTCCCTGGTGTTGAGTCGCATTAGTTCTTTGTATATTTTGGAGATCAGACCCTTGTCTGAGGTATCATTGGCAATTATGTTTTCCCATACAGTTGGTTCCCTTTGAATTTTGCTGATATTTTCTTTAGCTGAACAGAAACTTTTCAAT
>PVIW01007031.1:0-78159 GCA_004026585.1 Noctilio leporinus | reverse complement strand
TGAGTTGTCTGTTCAGGTCCTTTGCCCATTTTTTAATTGGGCTGTCTGTCTCCCTGGTGTTGAGTCGCATTAGTTCTTTATATATTTTGGAGATCAGACCCTTGTCTGAGGTATCATTGGCAATTATGTTTTTCCATACAGTTGGTTCCCTTTGAATTTTGCTGATATTTTCTTTAGCTGAACAGAAACTTTTCAATTTGATATAGTCCCATTTGTTGATTTGTTTTTTTATTTCCTTTGCCCTTGGTGAAGTATCAGTAAACATATTTCTGCATAGGATATCCAAAATTTTACTGCCTATATTTTTCTCTAGGAACTTTATGGTGGCACTGCTTATGTTTAAATCCTTTATCCATCTTGAGTTTATTCTGGTGTATGGTGTAAGTTGGTGGTCTAGTTTTATTTTTTTGCATGTTGCTGTCCAGTTCTCCCAACACCACTTGTTGAAGAGACTGTTTTTACTCCACTTTATGTTCCTTCCCCCTTTGTCAAATATTAGTCGACCATAGAGTCCTGGGTTAATTTCTGGGCTCTCTTTCTGTTCCATTGATCTATATGTCTATTCTTATGCCAGTACCAGGCTGTTTTGATGACAGTAGCCTTGTAGTATTGTTTGAAGTCCGGTATTGTGATTCCTCCTACCTTGTTCTTCTTTCTCAAGATTGCTGTGGCTATTCGTGGGTGTTTTTGGCTCCGTATAAATTTTTGAAGTATTTTTTCTATCTTTGTGAAGTATGTCATTGGTATTTTAATTGGGATTGCATTGAATCTGTAGATTGCTTTGGGTAGTATGAACATTTTAATGATGTTAATTCTTCCCATCCATGAATATGGTATATGCTTCCATTTATTTGTATCTTCCTTAATTTCTTTCTTCAATGTTCTGTAGTTTTCTGAGTACAGGTCTTTTACTTCCTTGGTCAAGTTTATTCCTAAGCATTTTATTTTTCTTGTTTCTATGGTAAATGGGATTTGTTTTCTAGCTTCTATCTCTGATGTTTCATTATTGGTATACAAAAATGCTTTTGATTTCTGAATATTGACTTTATATCCAGCTATTTTGCTAAATTTACTTATTAGGTTAAGTAAGTTTTTGGTGCAGTCTAACGGGTTTTTTATGTACACTATCATGTCATCTGCAAATAATGACAGTTTGACTTCCTTCTTTCCAATTTGGATACCTTTGATTCCTTTTTCTTCTCTGATTGCTATGGCTAGAACTTTTTAAAAGATGTTGAACAGAAGTGGAGAAAGTGGACAGCCTTGTCTTGTTCCTGAACTTAGGGGGGAAACTTTTATTTTTTGCCCATTGAGTACGATGTTGGCTTCAGGATCCTCATATATGGCCTTTATGATGTTGAGGTATGCTCCCTTTATTCCCATTTTGCTGAGTGTTTTTATCATAAATGATTGCTGTAATTTATCAAATGCTTTTCCAGCATCTATTGATATGATCATATGGTTTTTGTCTTTCATTTTGTTGATGTGGCATATTACATTTATTGATTTGCGAATGTTGTACCAAACTTGCATCCCTGGGATGAAACCCACTTGATCACGATGTACGATCTTGTTAATGTATTGCTGGATCCGGTTGGCCAATATTTTGTTGAGAATCTTAGCATCTATGTTCATAAGAGATATTGGCCTATAGTTTTATTTCTTAGTTGTGTCTTGACCTGGGATCAAGAATAGTATTGGCCTCATAGAAAGAGTTTGGGAGTTTTCCCTCTCCTTGGATATTTTGGAGTAGGTTGAGAAGGATAGGAGTTAGTTCTTCTCCAAATGTTTTGTAGAATTCACCTGTGTAGCCGTCTGGTTCAGGGCTCTTGTGCTTTGGGGAGATTTTTGATTACTTCTTCAATTTCATTAGTTGTTATTGGTCTATTCAGGATTTCTGCTTCTTCTGGATTCAGTTTTGGTAGATTATACATTTCCAGAAATTTGTCTATTTCACCCAGGTTGTCATATTTCTTGTCATATAGTTGTTTGTAGTAATTTCTTACAGTCCTTTGTATTTCTGAAGTATCAGTTGTGATTTCTCCTCTGTCATTCCTGATTCTTTTTATTTGGGTTCTCTCTCTCCTTTTCTTGATGAGTCTGGTTAAAGGCTTGTCAATTTTGTTTATTTTTTCCAAAAAAACAGCTCCTGGACTTATTGATTTTTTGAATTGCAGTTTTAGTCTCTAAGTTATTTAATTCTGCTCTGATCTTGATGATTTCCTTCCTTCTACTTGCTCTGGGCTTTGTTTGTTGTTGCTCCTGTAGTTCTTGCTGCTTTATGGCTAGGTTGTTGTATAAGCTTCTTCTGTCCGTTTTAGGTAGGCCTGTATTGCTATGAATTCCCTCTGAGGAATGCCTTTGTGGTGTTCCATAGGTTTTGGGC
This sequence comes from Noctilio leporinus, assembly GCA_004026585.1. Lineage (NCBI taxonomy): Eukaryota > Metazoa > Chordata > Mammalia > Chiroptera > Noctilionidae > Noctilio > Noctilio leporinus. The sequence continues at coordinate 75,773 of PVIW01007031.1, read as the reverse complement.
TGTTGTGTATTCATTGTCATTTATTTCCAGAAACATTTTGACTTCATCTTTGATCTCATTCCTTACTTAAAAGCATGTTATTCAGTCTCCATGAGTTAGAGTATTTTTGGATCTTTCCCTTGAGGTTGGTTTCTAGTTTCAATCCATTGTGATCTGAGAAGATTCTTGGTATGATTTCAATTGTCCTGTATTTGTGGAGGCTTGTCTTATGACCTCCCATGTGGTCTATCTCAGAGAATGTTCCATGTGCATTTGAAAAGAATGTAGGGTAAAAGTTTCTGTATATATCAGTTAGGTCCATTTCCTCTATAGTGTTGTTCAATGCCACAATATCCTTGGTGTTTTTTTGTTTGGAAGATCTGTCCATTGTTGATAATGGGGTATTAAAATCCCCTACTATTAATGTGTTGCTGTCTATATCCTTCTTGAAGTCATCCAAGACTTTCCTTATATATTTGAGACCTCCTATATTTGGTCCATATATGTTTACCACAGTTATATCTTCTTGATGGATTGTTCCCTTGAGTATTATAAAATGTCCTTCTTTGTCTCTTTTTATGGCCTTAAGCGTAAAATCTATTTTGACTGAAATAAGTATTGCTACCCCAGCCTTTTTTTCATGTCCATTTGCTTGATATATATTTTCCCATCTCTTCATTTTTAATCTGTGTCGATCTTTTGTTCTGAGGTGGGTCTCTTAAAGATAGCATATTTGTGGGCGATGTTTTCTTATCCATTCAGCTACCCTATATCTTTTGATTGGCACATTTAATCCATTTACATTTAAGGTTATTATTGATTGATACTTATTTATTGCCATTTTCCCACTTTGTACCTGTGTTCTTCTCTCTCTCTCTCTCTCTGTTTCTTTCTTTTCTTAAAGCAGACCCTTTAGCATTTCTTGCAATGCTGGTTTGGTAGAGATGTGTTCTTTTGGTCTTCTTTTGTCTGGGACACTCCTTATTTCTCCTTCCATTTTGAATTGAGAGCCTTGCTGGGTAGAGTATTCATGGTTGCAGGCCTTTGTTTCCCATTACTTGGAATATTTTTTGCCATTCCCTTCTGGCTTGAATTGTTTCTGTTGAGTAATCATTTGATAACTTTATCGGAGCCCCCTTATATATTATTTGCTGTCTCTCTCTTGATGCTTTTAGGATTCTTATATGTTATTTACTGTCTTTCTCTTGATGGTTTTAGGATTCTTTCTTTGTCTTTGAAATTTGCCATTTTGATTATGTGTCTTGGAGTCTGTTTGGATTCATCCTCATTGGGACCCTTTGTGCTTCCTGAACTTGAGTAACATTTTCACTCATCATGTTATAGGGAAGTTTTCCATCATTACTTTTTTGAACAGGTTTTCCATTCCTTGTTTCTCTTCTCCTTCTGGTATCCCTATGATATGGATATTATTGCATTTCATGTTGTCCTGCAGCTCTCTTAAAACCTCTTCATTCTTGTTCAGCCTCTTTTCATTCTGTTGCACTGTCTTGGGATGTTTTTCTACGTTGTCCTCCAGCTCGCTGATCCGATCCTCTGCTTCCTCTAGCCTGCTGTTGATTCCTCCTACTGTATTCTTCAATTCAGAAATTGTATTCTTCATTTCCTCTAGGTTCTTGCTGATAATTTCTAAGTCCTTTTTTTTAAAAAATTATTTTTAGAGAGAGGGGAAGGGAGAGAGGCAGAGAGGGGGAGACATATCAATGTATGGTTGCGTTTCACCTGCCTCAAGCTACTGACCTGGCTGGAGACCTGGTTTGCAACCTGGTTATGTGCCCTGGCTGGGAATTGAACCAGCGACCTTCAGGTTCGCAGGCCGGCGCCTTAACCACTGTGCTACCAGCCAGGGCTCTAAGTCCTTTTTAATGCTGGTGTAGTTCTCAGTAAATTCCTTGTAGCTTCCCTGGAGTTCTTTGTAGTTCTCCTGGAGTTGTTTGTAGTTTTCTTTGAGCTGACTGAGCTCATTGAGCTTCTCTATCATCATTATTTTGAATTCCATATCTGATAGTTTGCTTGCCTTTGTTTTACTTAGCGATCTTTCTGTGGACTCCTCCTTTCCTTTTGGTGATGGGCTGTTTCTTTTTCTCCCCATTTTTAGTTTTCATTGTAATCCAATCAAACTGCAATCAGCTGCCAAGCTAAGGAACTGCTAGGCTGGAAGGATTGATTTAGTTGTGATCCTATCGGTCTGTGATCCACCACCAGGCTCAGATGCAGCTTGGGATGACAGACCAGTTCAGTTATAAATCAATAAATCAGCTACCAAACTCAGGCCCTGCTGGGCTAGACAGAGAGGTTCAGTTGTAATCCAAAGGATCAGCTGCCAGCTCAGGTGCAGCCTGGTGGGACAGATTCAGATGTAGATCAATGAATCTGTGATCAGCTGCCAGGCTCTGGTGCCACTGGGCTAGGCAGCAAGATCCAATTGTAATCCAATGAATCTGTGATTGGCCACCAGGCTCAGGTGGCACTGGGCTCATCTGAAAGATTCTATTGTAATCCAATGAATCTGTGATAAGCTGCCAGGCTAAGGAGCCACTGAGGTAGACTGAAAGATTCAATTGTAACCCAATGAGTTTGTGATCAGCTGCTAGGCCAAGGGGCCATTGGGTAGGACGAACCAACTTAGTTGTGAACCAATGAACCCACGATCAGCCACCAGGCTCACTTGCCACTGTGTTGGGGCTGACTGTCTGACCCAGCTGTAAGTCAGGAGTTTGTAATCAGCCACCAGGCCCAGGTGCTGCTGGGCAAGCGATATCTCTTCAGGTGCCAACTATTGTATTTATGCTCTGACAGGGCAGAGCAGGAGAGGTTTATTTAGATGTAAGTCACAGAATTGTGATCAGGTGCCAGGTTCAGGCACTACTGGGTAAGGCAGATTGCTTCCAGTGGGTGGGACTATGAGGACCCTCCTACAGAAGCCCCTTGGTGGAGCGCAGTCCACTGAGGTGTGGGTGTTGAGTCAGCACCGGGATCCCTGCAGCTGCCTTCCCACTTCTCTCCCTCAAGCCACTGCCACAAACTGTCCTCATGTGTCTCCAGTGCACTCTGCCCTCCCCTGGAGCCCAGGGTAGCTGGGTGCCAATGTATTTTCATTGTGGTCACCCTAGTAGTTTTCTGTCTGTAGCACTCTCTTAGGCTAGTAAACTCCATGGCTTTCTGCCCTTCTCAGCTGGATGCTGCTCTACTCTGCCCTGTTGCTGGAGGCTGGGACACCCAGCTGGGGGATGAGAATCCACCCTTCTCAGGTGGAGCCCCAGGCTCCATTCCTTCAGCTGTGGCCTCCAGTGGGGGCCCAGCCAGTCCTCTTGTGTTTCCATGATTCCTACCAGTCACGTTGTAGTGAAGCATCCTCTTCTGTTCTGTCCATGGTTATAGGACCTCTTTCCAGCTGGTGTTCTGTTGGCAATTCCAGCTGACTTTTCTCCAAAAATAGTAATTCCAGATGCAACCTGGTAGGAGATTGGTGTAGCTCCACTTACCCCTCACTATCTTGCTGGATCAATATTTTTTCTTAATCAAGGCTGCCTTCTCCTTATTTTGTAGAAGGACATAATATCTAAGATAATTCTGAAGTCAGAGACACATTTTTGGGAGGTAAAAAAATGCTGCAATAAGAAGTTCAAAATATTTATTTAATTTTTCCACTGGCTTTTTGAGGGCTGTGTCACAGCTTTCCCATTTTAGTCCATATGGCTGGGAGTTTTAATTATAGTCATCAAGGTGAGAGCTGAACCTTTAAGGTCCCTTCTAAATTTAGTTAAGATTCTCTGATTGCATTTTTAATCAGGTCTGGAGGCCTTTGCTGGCTCAAGTGAAGCAATTAAGATCCCAGCATGGGGTCCCAGACAGCTTGGGTTTTATCTTGGAAAAACCTTAGGCAGTTCATTCTAAGAGAGATGGAACTCCCAGTGGGGGAAGCAGAAAGGGTTATGGGTTTCTATCATCCTTTCTATTTCTTCTTATTACCACAATTGATCTTACAGTCCAGAATAGCACCAGCCAGCCACCTGATTGAGTGTTCAGCTTTCAGAGCCTTCTTAACTTTCCCTGTTTAAATAAAAACTTAAAACTAGGTTATCAATTGATTCAATAAACATTTGAAAGTGCTTGTTATGAATAACACATTGGCTAGTTGCTATGGCATACAAAAAAAATGAATGAGAACTAATTATCTTCAAGAGTAGCCTAGTAGAGTACTAAGTTGTGACTTGGAATTTGAACAATAGGAGATACACGAAAAATCTTTTGGGGGGGGTGTCCAAAGAAGAGAGAGTAAATAACGTGTATGAAAAGAAATTTTAAACTGTAAATACCCAATACGTGTATCCTTTAACTTTCTAAAGCAAGGGGAAAATAAACCAAGATTTGGAATCAGGTGATCTGGCCCTAGATGTTGCCAAACTATAACCCAAGACCTGTTTTACACAACCCTCAAGCTGAGAAGGTGTGTTTTTTTGTTTTTTGGGGTTTTTTTACATTTTTAAAGTGTTATATTTAGAGAGAGAGAAAAAAAAAAAGAATGTGCAACAGAGACCACGTGTGGCTTGCAAAATTTAAAATATTTATTGTTTGTGTTTTTACAGAAAGGTTTGCTGACCTCCTGATTGAAACCAAATTTTGCCATAACTGTATGATTATGGACAAGCCTGGTAAGGAGTTGGAGCTTATCCTGTAAACAATGGGGAGCTATTCATTAAGTGAATAAGATGGCTAGACTTGGTGGCAGTAAGAGGATGAATTGGATTGGGGGTAGTAGGCATAGATGTCCAGGAGGCAATTTGAAATCCTAATCTAGCATCTAGAAGCCAGTGGGATTTTTTTTTTTTTTTCATTTTATTGTTGTTGTATTACATCCATCCTCTTTTTGCTCCCCCTGTCCCCCTCCCTACCCACCCATTCCCCTCAAAGTCAATCCCACCTGTTGTCCATGTCCATGGTTCCTTTATACTAGGTTTTTGTCTAAACTGCTCCCCTTCCTTGCCTCTGCCTTCCCCCTTCCCCCAACCCCCTTCCCCCTGACCACTAAAGGCCTATTCACTGTATTCATATACTTGGTTCTGTTTTGCTTGTTGTTAGTTTTGTTCATTATTGTCCTGTAATGGGTGAGATCATATGATATTTGTCATTCACTGACTGGCTTATTTCACTAAGTATAATACTCTCCAGTTCCATCCATGTTGTTGCAAAGGGTACGAGTTCCTTCTTTCTTTCTGCTATATAGAATTCCATTGTGTGGGAGATGTAGATTTGGGGACCATCAGTGCACATTCAAGGACTGAAAATGGAATGGATGAAATTACCCAAGGAGAAGGGTAAGGATGGAAACTTGGAAATGCCTACTTAAATGGGAGAAATTTGGGAGAGTGAAGGAGACAGAAAAGTGATCTGAGCAGTGTCATTGTGAGGAAAAGAGGGAGTATCAGGGAGATAAATGGTAATGGAAAAAATACAATAAAAATAAGTAAATAAATAACAATTAAAAGAAAGAGCCCTGGCTGGTGGCACAGTGGATAAGGTGCTAGCCTGCAAACCCAAAAGTCACTGATTCAATTCCCAGCCTGGGCACATAACCAGGTTGCAAGCCAGGTCTCCATCTAGGGCCATAGCTGGAGACAGGTGAAAGGCAACCATACATTGATGTCTCTCTCCTTCTCTGCCTCTCTCCCTTCCCCTCTTTCTGAAAATAATAAATAAAATGTTAAAAATATATATTTAAAAAAAAGAAAGAAAAAAGGCAAAGTGAATCAAGAGAGGTACGAGGAGAAGAAATTAGTCATATCACAGATAGAGTAGGTTGTCAACAATGTCAAATGCCAAAGAGAGGTAAAGTAAAAAGAAGAATGAAAAGAAGCCGTCAAATATGTCCCTGGTGACCTTGTGAGTACAGTTTCAGAGTGGTGGAGCTGGGGGTGAGAGGCAGTGTAGTGCCTCTCAGGATGTTGGTGGTAGAGGGAATGATGGAGAACAGTAGCAGGTTGAGGGGGAGTGGATAATATCCATTTGGTCTCCCATGCAAGGGTCTATGAAGATCAAGTTAAATAATGTATGTGAAAGTGCTTTGAAAAATGTAAAGTACTATGAAAATAGAAGGTATTGTATTATCAATTAGATATCTTCCAATTCTAAATTCTATGAAACTACTTTTGTTCTTTCCTCAAAGTTTACATCTTAGAACCAAAGACTTTCTTTTCCCTATTCTCAAGTCTAACATTTTATTCTTTAAGACTTTCTGAAAGCTGACTATGACCATTCTCTTCTCATTTTTTGACTTCCCAGTAGGCAACTGTCTGCACATTTAGGCAAACCAATTCCTTACCCTCCATGAAAGCCTTCATGTGGAAGTCTTACCCAGGCCATTTGCTGTGATTTAAAGTTTAAGAGATGCCAATTAAATTTGAACATCAGATAATCACCAAATAATTTTTGGTGTATATCTCATACACTATTTGGGCATGGCCATCCTGTATTTTATTTGGCAACCCCTCTTTCCCTGCTCTCTTAGTTTATCCGTATATGTCTCAAAGCTATCAACTCAAAGCTATCTCTGCTCCTTCACATGGTAATTTAATAAAAATACTGTATCTTTTTGATTCAAACCCTGGCCCTCTAACATGTTATGTGACTTGAATAAATCTCTTCATTTCTCTGAATCTGTAAATAACCTTTCAAGGCCCTTGTAAGGATTAAAGTAGCTAATGTTTGGTTTGTTTGCTTAGGAATTAGATATTTATATAAACCTCTCCTATCCCGTAGATAATGTCTTTGCATACCTTCTCTGCTTAGATATTCTTCTTGTACTTTCTTTTTTAAAATATATTTTATTGACTATACTATTACAGTTGTCCCAATTTTGCCTCCTTTGCCCTGCTTTCCTCCAGCAATGCCCACCCCTTCCTTAGTTAATATCCATGGGTTGTGCATATAAGTTTTTTGGCTTCTCCATTTCCTATACTATTCTTAACATCCCCCTGTCTATTTTGTACTTATCAATTATGCTTCCTTAATCCTTGCACCTTTCCCCCCATTCTCTCTTCTCCCTTTCAGTTGATAACTCTTCAAATAATCCTCTATCAATTATTCTGTTCCTGTTCTGGTTGTTTGCTTAGTTTGGTTTTTTAGATTCATTTGTTGATAATTGTTAATTTGTTGCCCCTTTAATGTCCATAGTTTTGATCTTCTTTATCTTATATAAATCTCTTCAACATTTCATGTAATAATGGCTTGGTGATGATGAACTTCTTTAGCTTTACCTTGTATGGAAAGCACTTTACCTGCTCTTTCATTCTAAATGATAGCTTTGCTGGATAGAGTAATCTAGGTTGTGGGTCTTTGCTTTTCATCACTTTGAATACTTCTTGCCAGTTCCTCCTTGCCTGTAAAGTTTCTTTTGAGAAATCAGCTGGGAGTCTTATGGGAGCTCCTTTGTAGGTAACTCTTCTGTTCTCTTGCTGCTTTTAAGATTCTCTCTTTATCTTTACCCATTCACATTTTAATTATGATGTGTCTTGGTGTGGTTCGCTTTGGGTCCAAGTTGTTTGGAATTCTCTGTGCATTCTGGACTTGTATATCTATTTCTTTCACCAAATTAGAAGTTTCCCTTCCCTGGCTGGTAGCACAGTGGTTAAGGCGCCGGCCTGCGAACCCAAAGGTTGCAGGTTCAATTCCCCAACCAGGGCACATAACCAGGTTGCAAACCAGGTCTCCAGTCAGGTCTGTGGCTGGAGGCAGGTGAAACGCAACCATACATTGATGTCTCTTTCCCTCTCTGCCTCTCTCCCTTCCTCTCTCTCTGGAAATAATAAAAATCTTAAAAAAAAAAAAAAAAAAAAAAAAAAGAAGTTTCCCTTCATTATACTTTCCTCATTTTTTTAAAAAAATCTTATTTCTTCTTGCTGCCCTGGTTGGTTGAATGCTTATTTATTCCTTATGATCCAAATCATTGATTTGAATCCTGGCTTCCTCCCCTTCACTGTTAGTTCCCTGTAGGTTCTTCTTTACTTCATTTAGTGTAACCTTCATTTATTCCTTTATATTGTTGCCATACAAAAATGTGTTCTTTGAGCACCCTGGTCACCAGTGTTTTGAACTCTACATTTGATAGGTTAGTTATCTCCACTTTGTTTAAATTCTTTTCCTGGAGTTTTATTTTGTTCTTTCATTTGGGCCATATTTCTTTGTCTCCTCAACTTGGCAGCCTCCCTGTGTTTGTTTCTGTATATTAGGTACAGCCACTCTGACTCCCTATCTTTGCACACCTGTTATGTTGTAAGGGGCAGAGCCTTAAATATTCACCAGGGTGGGGCTACACATTTCATTGATTTGTTGGCTCTGTGTGTGGGGAGGGCTCAGAGAAGGGACAGTGCTGCTGCTTGACTTCCAGCACTCACCCATTTCCAGTCACTTTGCCCACTCTCCATATGTGACTGGCATCCTTTCAACTGTTGCCCTGGTGCTGAATCCCAGAATAGGTGTGTTTGCATACCTTGTAAAACTGTGCAGGCCGTTTAAGCAGGGTGTCCTAAAAATATGGCTGTTTCTTCTGCCACCCCAAGTCCCACTGATTTTTACAATCAAATGTTATGGGAATTTATCTTCCCAGTGCTGGAACTCTGGGCTGGGATCACTTGCTCCCAAGGTATCCCTCCTAATTTTATCCACCACACTTGAATATGGGACTGCCTGTTCCATCACCACCATATCTCTGCACCACATTGTCTCTTTGCCTGTCTGATGAATGTGGCTTCTTTAAAACATTGGTTGTTGAACTTCCATACAGTTTTATTTTCTGACAGTTCTTGGTGTTACTTGTTTTGAGGTTTAGTTGTAATTCTTGCTGTGGTTGCACAAAGAGGCAAAATGCATCTACCTACACCTCTTGACTTTGTCATTCATACACACACACACACACACATAATTATATATATATAATTATTTATGCTGTTACATTTGTCCCAATTTTTCCCTCTTGTTCCCCTCCACCCAGCCTGCCCTTCCACTTCCACAGTCAAGCCCTACACCATTGTTCATATCCATGGTTTTTAAAAAATATGTCCTGTGTTCTTTGACTAATACTTTCACCCTCTTTCAGTCACTTTCTTCATTTTATTGCTGCTTAAGTTTTCAGTCTGGGCCAGAGTCGTGGGGAGAGGCTCTTATCTTTTCCATCAACTAGGGGGATGATCTACCTAGATCATTCCTTGTAGCACCTAAGGCAGGTATCTACTCATAGGGGACCTCGAGATAGGGATAGGCTAATGGCTTCCCAGTGTTTCTTTTCCTTTGAATCCACTTGGAAAGAGGTCAAGGTCATATCCTTAGAATGTGAGTCCTTCCAACCCATGTTCTCTTGCCACTGCTATGGTTTTTCTGAGTAGATTGATGTTGAAGAAGAGTGTGGTAAGCCCTTTGCTATAATTGGTGGGCAATGGGAGATAACCAGAGTAATAATTATTATTAATGTTCTTTTCTGTAACTCAGATTATTTATAAATATTGAGATTCATAAGAAAGAATTATAGTGATGGAATATAGGTAGAAAGACAAAGGTCTTCAGTGGATTTTCTTTTTAACCCTCAACACCCAACCAGAGGACATGACTGCTTTTGCCCAGCTATGCTTCTATGTCAGTCCCCAATGCCTCTAAGAGGTGAGAGGTAGAAACTGATTATGCCACTTTTTCCTTTTGCCTGAATCATACTTGCAACCATCCCTATTATGATACCTACCCACCTGCTCTTACCCTAGCTGCTGAGGGGATATGGGTAAGCAGCCAGGTTATCTAGATGTCCCAGATCTGATTTTTACCTCAAGTCCAGGCAGGGAAAATCCTACATTTGACCAAACTCAGTAATAGAAGGTGGTTTTTCACGCCACCCCCTTCTCTGGTCCCCTGGAGCTTATTTCATTGGAAGGGAATGCAGGTTGATGTATTTTTAAATGGCTTTGATTTTATCACCTTGCTTAATGATTTGGCACATTATTTATTAGATGGGGAGCTTCCCAGAGGGGCCTGGCCCATTAACGTATAAATAATGTGGCAAATAGTTCAATAGAGCCATAAAAAAAGTGATTTAGAAATAAATTGACCTCTGTTTGTTACATGTAAACGAAGGCCCTGGGTCATAATGTATTTCTTGCCCTTAAGCTGGGATGTTGGGGTTGAGGTAGAAAGGGATGATGGGAAGCTCATGCAGGCACTAGATTTTTCTATCACAGAAGATTTTTGTCAGTTCTTTTTTCTCTGCCATGGTTGAGGGTATGGCATACATGATGTGGGCTGCATCAGGTATGTGTAACAGAGTGAATAGATACCTATGATCTGAGGCAGTCCTACGATTGATAAAGATAGTGGGGTGTTTTAATGTGGAGCTTTCTTTTTGGACACAAATCTCTATATGTAATATTGTCATTATTGAGAAGTTAACATTTAACCCAGATATGTACTAGAAAGAGAAATTGATGGTTTGGGAAACAGGAGCTTAGCTATCTTGGTGCATTTATGTCACTGTAGTGAGAACCTTAGGTAGGAATACTGTCTGGTGCATCTCTCCTTAGTATAGTTCATAGCACACAATAGGGAGTCAGGTAATGTCTATTGAACACATATCCACATATCTACTGTGATTAATGGAGGAAAAAATGGTAAAGATAATTTCTGAACTAGTGGAGAATAAATACTGGATATAATAGCTAACATTCATTGAGAACTTAGTACCCACTAGCATTTATTAATCACTTTACTCATATAAACCAATTAACTATTTTTAATGTTTAAATTGGGAAATATGACACATTCATTAGGGTGTATAAAGAATGTATATGCATTTTAATGAATAATATGGCATATAAACACTTGTGTAACCACCACTCATAAAAAAAAACTGCTAACACTCCAAAATCCTGCGTCCATATATCCTTTTCTGATCACTATCACTTCTCTTTCCCAAGGGTAACTACCCCTTATTTTGTAATGATAATTTTCTGGCTTTTCATCATGGTTTTAGTACCAATGTATGCATCCTTAAGTAATATAGTTTTGCCTTTAAAATATTTTATATAGCCATGGTTGGTATGGCTCAGTAGATTGAATGCTGAGCTATGAACCAAAAGGTCTATGGTTTGATTCCCAGTCAGGGCATATGCTTGGGTTGTGGACCAGGATCGTGGTTAGGGGCAAGGAAGAGACAGACAGCTGATGTTTCTCTCTTGCAATGATGTTTCTCTCCCTCTGTTTCTCCATTCCCTCCCCTCTCTCTGCAAATTAATAAATAAAATCATAAAATATTTTAATATAAATACACTCAAACTGTGAGTATTCTTCTTTATCTTGCATTTTTCACTCAGTGTTTTATTTGTGAGATGTATCCATGTTGCTGCTCAATAGCTGTAATTTGTTCATTTTCATTGTTGTACCTATTATAGTGTATGGCTATACCACAACTCACTCATCTGTTCTCCTGTTGATGAATATCTGCATCCTTTCCAGTTTTTAGCAATTGAAAATAGTGCTACTCTGAATATACTTAAACATGTATTCCAGTGCACACGTTTTGTAGGGTCTATACCTAGTAGTGAAATTTCTGGGTTATAGGGTATATGAATATTCAAATTTACTTGGTAGTACCAAATTGTTTTCTAAATAATTTGTACCAATTTTCTCTCTAACTTGAGTATCTGAGAGTTTCCCTTGTTCTACCATCTTTGCAAACTCTTGGCAGCCTCACAATTTTCCAATTTAATCCTTATAATATCATTTGAAGTTGGAATTATTATTATTCATATTTTTCAAGTGATTAAACCTGAGGCTCAGGGTATTTAAACAACTGGCTCAAAGTTGTATAACTGGTAAATGGCAGAGCCAGTATTTGAACTTAAGTCTGACTCCATACTCCAATTTGTAATCTTAATATTTATACCTCATGTTGACAATGAATACTTGACAAATTTAGAATAATTATATAACAAAATTTTTCTGCATGTGTAACATTATTAAATTTTGTTATATGCTAAATGGACTCTATTTTTACTACTAAGTTGTGCATCAGGGGAAGGTGATTTGTTTCATATTTGAGTGGGGGGAACCACTGAAGGTTAAACATTTAACCTTCAATATTAAATATCTGTCAGACAGTATCTAACATGAAGTAGATTGTGGGATAGATGTGTAGAAGAAGCTTCCAGAGATGATCCAGACCACCCTCTCTAAAGGCAGATGAAAGATCTATAAATAATTTCTGGCTCACCCAGGAGCCAGAAAGTCCTAGGTTTTCTTTCATGCTACTTTAATTCCTGCTGTTGTTTTAATTCATTCCCTCTAGTTCATTCTTTCAAAGACACCCCTTCATATATGATCAAAGGCCCCTTTTCTGGTTTCAGAGTATCTTGTAGGTTGGGCAGAGTTTCCAATAGAGTCAGGGCTTTAGGGTGTCTTTCATCCCAACAGCTCAAAGCCTCCCACGGACATTAACTCATTAATCACCAAGCTGCTCTATGAAGTTGAGAACTAGTCAGTGGGAGCCTCCCCCGCTTCCCAGGTAGAGAAACTGAGTCCATGACTTGTCCAGAACTGCCCCGGGAGTCAGAGTGGAGCCAGGAGAGGAACTTAAGTGTCCAGGGAGACCATCTCCTCTGCTGCTAGTGATTCTGGGCTCCAATTTTCTACACATTCAGCAGAAAAAAGAACTCACTAGAGAATGGTGAAAGTTGAGGCCAGTGTTATAGGATACCAGAATTCTTTTTGGATTGATGAGAATGAGAGCTTTGTCCAAGGAGATGTGCATTCGTTAAGACCAAGGCCAGGGTCATCCATTTTTGTATCTCCAATTGTGAGTGGTGGACTGTGCTTGGTACATAGAAGACTCTTATTAACTGTTTGCTGAGTGAATGTGTGAACAGGCGAGTGGCGGGACACCTGAGTTTATCTTGCTGATCTGGCTTCCTCCTCACTACCAATTTTACCTTCTAAAACAAACATCCTTGGAAAGGGCATGGACATGAAGAATTGAACTTTGAATCAAGCTTCTCTGGATGAGATGTGAGCCTGGGTACAGCAGTGAGGAAAAGCACCTTAGGCTGATAGGCTGGGAATGGGAGAGGGGATGGGTGGGAGGCTTTCCTGTGATTCACTCTTACTTGGCTTAAGAAGATCTTTATAAAAGAAACTAAATTTTAAGCTTATTTCAGGAATTTTGAGTTTCTACCCTTCACCCACCTGACTATTCTTCTGGGACAGGCACCTTAACCAGTTAGTTAGAATCTTCATCTATTCTCCTGCAGACAGAAGAGCTCTGGGCTACATGACCAGATATTGAATGTGAATTTTATTCTCTCCAGGTACCCATGGTGACATCCTCCATGGATTCTTATTTAAGGAAAGCAGTGAATACATCACTTTAAAATATTCTCAATGTGCTCAGAGATCACCAAATCAAAGACTTTTAGGGCTAGGAGAAATCCTCAGCCCTATAGGTCATGACTTATATAGACCTTTGTTTCAGTAGAAGATGTCTATCTAAGTCAGTTATGGGGTGAATTGGAGGAGAATGATCTTGTTTAGAATGTTTGCATATATGAGAGTCCTTATGCATATACTACACTTGCAAATTGATTTAACTGTTATGTGTGAGTATCTCTGTGAGTGAACGTGTTAGGAGCAGAGAGATTCACATTTGTGAAGGCTGCTTTGCTTCCTTTGCTAGCACCTTTTCCTAAAGTCTAGTATAATTTTTCTCTACCTTCAGACCCTCTTCCTCCTCCTTACTTGATGCTGGTTGGAAGCTCTTGAGGAATCTTGAGGTTGAAGTTGAGGATATTTATTCACAATTCTTCTCCTGGCATATCTTTATCAGTCACCCATCTGATCCCATTGCCATCCCTAGGCAGGTTGCCTGCATTTATGTCCTTGTTTTATGATGTCATTTAATTAGCTCACACATGGTGGTTTTATGGGGACAAACATGGCCTTATTTACCTCATAACTGGACTTCATGGCTCTGTGGGGACAGGTCAGGAAACCTCAGCCCTATAGTGTTTGGAGTTCAGGAATGCTGAACCTTTAGGAACCTAGGAATTTTGGGAATGGTCTGACTTGGAGCTCTGCCTTCCATAAAAGAATTAGTTATTTTATTCTCTAGTTTCCTATCTTATTGCATATGAATAATCCCTTTTGGGGAAGTAGGAAGGCTGTGCCAGGCATTAGGGTGTGTCTTAACTCTGTTCCTTGTGTGTCCATCATACTACTTTTGGCCCATAGGCAGAGTGGTCACATATAAGATAGTTATAAGGCTCCTGAACACCAACTCTGGGGGAATAAAATACTGATTGTAGGAGAGACACTAACATAGGGCTTGTGAGTTTGAGGTCCCTAAGTACTAAAAATTAAGACAATCTTATTCCTTTGACAGAGGGTACTGAACCAAACAGGGTTCATCCAGATGCTAACTAGGTAATTGGGAGTCACCATTTATGCAAGTTTATATTAGGGATACAGTGCACTTTTTTGGTTGATTTTTGTTTTATTAGTTGCTTAGGTCAGGAAGGTCTAGAAAGATATCAGAAGGAACTATCCAAACCCATTCTAGAAAGATGAGTTCCATCTGATTTTCCCACATCTCTAATGAAAGAGATCCTGCTCTCTGCTGCCACATGGGGCACACTCTTGTCCAAACAGTTTTTCTTCTCTTGCCTAAAAAGTGACCTTTAGAAATGTTCATAGGCAAGCTCTTGATAAACACACTGTTCTTTTCTCAGCTTTAGACAACATATTTCTTTGGTGTCAGTGAGTAACCAAGATAAAATCTGCATGGAGGCAAGTGATGGGCTAGAGGAGCCACGAAAAATCTCTGCATCTTTCACTTTCCCCCTGTTCCCCTTGACCCCTCTGCCCTTGGGGATGAGAGTCTCAGCTTCAGGCCCTCAGTGCTGCACTCTGTCTGTTCTTCTCTCCCTCCTTACTCTGGCTTCCATCTTTTCTGACTCCCTCCTTGGATTGGTCCAAATACAGCACCCCTTTGGTGTCCTTCTGAAACCTACCAGTTTACTTTCTTCACACTAACAGAAAGATGGGTATGAAAAGTAGCCTGGAAATAGGCCAGCAGTGCTTTTAGGTCAAGGGAAGCTGAGGCAATTGTCAGTCTGGGCTTGGGAAAATGTTAGGAGGGAGTAGCAGTTAGAGGAGAAGCACCCTACACTGTAACTATGGCTAAGAAGAAATAATCTAATCCTAATCTCAGTTACAGACTTATTTGAATATGTTAATATTATACATTTAAAATTGGGTATTCTTCTCCCTCTGTAATAATCTGGATTGGATTCTGTCTAGAGGCCAAAGGTTAGGCCAAATGATTCCCAGACTTTCAGAGGAAGGACTCAGTTTTTCTGGGGCTTCTGTTTCTAGAATCTACCTTGTCAGGACATCTTCAGAAAATTCAACCTAAATCACTTCTGCTGCTGTTGCAACACCTTATGGGACTGGTGAGGCATGCAATTCATCTTGAGTGTCCCCTCCTCCCTGGGAGCTTGTGACAGCACATCTCACCTGAAAAACCATTAGGCACCAAAAGTGCTGGGACTGGCCCCAGCATGCCTTTGCCCTTTTGTGCTGTCCTATCTCCGGATGACTTCAGAGAAGGTGAGGGTGGTGTTCAATGGATGCTCCAGCCTTCCCCTCCTCTTTCCTCTGAATTGCCAATATATTTTCTCTGACAGTTTGCACAGATAGTTAAGGTACCATGTAATTACCACTGAATTTGAAAGCCAAACATGATTTATATCTGACAAGCTCAGTCATCTTTGAGATGAGTTGGTGTATGTGTAGTTATGTGTGTATGTGCATGTATATATGTTGGTTATGTCTTTTCGTGGGAGCAGAGGAGGTATTAGGCCCTATGCCTCCATCCACAGTTACTTTCCTTTACTGAGTCAAGAAACTGGAGTATACAGAACATTGGACGGAGAGACAGAGTGTCTCTCTCCTCAGGAGACCTCAGTGTGGTAGGAACTATGGGTTACCCAGAATTCCCACAAACAGATATAATGAGATAAGTACAAATTAGTAATGGAGAATGGAGTATCACTGCTGCAAGCAAAATAGTTTGCTTATTGACAGAAGGCTTCAGGAGGGGTTGTGAGGAGTGTTTGAAAGAGGTGAATTAGGACCAAAGAGAAAGGAAAGGAGGGTATCTCTGATGAGAGAAAAGAATGATCTTTAAGGTTCAAGGAGAAAAATTTGTTTCAAAAGAAGTTTACCTAGCTGAAAGGAAGTGCCTGAATGAAGGAGTCATAAGAAAGTGGAGGGGGCAAGAGGGGTGTTCCAATAGGCAGAGCTGTCAAAGTGCTTGATGGTGTTCCATCAAACTGCTTTTGGGAGGCATTTAGGTAGTGCCTTTGAAATACTAGGTCCAGGTGGAGGGGTGGGGCGCTGCAGTGAGGGATTAGGCTTGAAAAGAGCAAGGAGTCACAGCAATGAAGAGATGAGGGCAGTGAGCAGGGGTGAAAGAAGAGAAATTCTACCAGAGCCTTTCTGAATTTACTCTTGAGTTTGTGACATGGAAAAGGGTGACTGGTTCTTTCCCACTTCCCTTCCAATTCTAATAGGAGAGTTTAAGGTTGGAGTAGAAAATATTTCCCAAAGTAAAATGCAATACTGCATTGTCTTCATTCTCTATAATGGGTTTGGGTTATGAGGACACCCAGCTTTAAGGCAGAAAGACACACAGGGAAAGGACTCATACTCAGCCCTTGGATATAATGGGAGTGGGGGCAGTCAGTGTTCTTAAGTTTTGCTCTCGGCATTTCTGGCTCAGTCTTCTGTCAGTACAGACCTGCATCCTGGCCCCGCCCCAACTGTTGATTATACCCCTTGGGATGCATCATTGCTAGGGAAGCAGATGTGCCAGATGTGACTTGTTTGAAAGAAAAAAATCCCTTAATGCTGAGCCTTGGGGAGAGCTGCTAATCACTGTCTTGGTACAGCTAGTGGGGAGGACAGGACTGAGTTGGGCTTTGTGCCAGCCCCTAGCCCCTCTGCAGGACCTCCAAGCACCTAAGGAGGTAGATGTGGGAGAAGGAGAGTCAAAAGAGAAGGAAGATCTAAAGCCCATATCAAATGGAAGAGATTTTGATTGCACAGTAGCAGGTGGGCTACTTGCTAGTTCATCTTTCCTGGTTGAACAACTTATGTAAGGAAGTGCTCGTTTGTGTTTGTGTGTGTGTGTCTGTCTCAGGAAGGGTTTCTAGGAATTCAGCTCAGTTGCATCACTTTTTTTTTTTTTTATTATTGTTGTTGTATTACATCCATCCCCTTTTGCTCCCCTCTGTCCCCCTCCCCACCCACCCATTCAGTTGCATCACTTTTATCTACCAGCTTCTCCTGGAGGACCCTTATGTCTTCCTGCAAAGCCTCCTGTTCCACATCCCCACCCCTCCCACCCCCATCTGCCTTGCAATTGTTTCCAGTTTTATTTTCTTCCTGTCCTCAGAAATTGAGCTCAGAACTTGCAGTATGTCTTGTCCTTTGCCTGAGGGGAGCCTCCTGACTCTTGCTGACAGATGTCTCAGTCTGGGAAGCCCCAGCATGCTTTGCTTAGTGCCTTTCCGCCAAGACGGCGCCCAAGTTACCTAAATGTCAGGGCTCTGGTGCTTCAGCTACTCTCCCAGCCCCCAGTGCTGATAGAATAGAGGAATAATCCGAATAATCCCTTTGATAAAACTAGAAGAGGATCTGGAGAAGAAATCCAAGAAAAACTCTCGGTTGTACTAGAAAGTTCTAAATCTGAGGTCAAGGTAAAGTCAAACAACACTGCCCAATGCCTGGGGTGTGGTTATAATGGTTCCATGGTATCTACAATCCTTAGGAGTTAGTTGATTCCCAAAAGACCTATTCTCAGATTCCCAGGAGGTGCTTCCTGATTATATCTTTGTTCAGTGTTGACATTTTTAATTTTCTAAACCAGATTCTAACTCTTCTCTGACTCCACAGATAGTGGACCTATCACTAAGACATCTAACCCTCAGCTGACCCTAAGACTTGAATGCATGTAAGTTAGTAGAGCTCTGATGTCTCTACGAGTTAAAAGTGCACTGACTAAACCAAATCCCAGAATGGCTCTGCCCTAACCTCATCTTAATCCTGATCCTGAAATTAATCCTAACTCAAATCCCAATTCTAGCCCTTCTTCTGTCCCCACCTCTTTTACTTCTTGGAATAATTTGAGGGGAGGAAGGGCTGAGGAGAAGAGGGCTGGATGAGGAATGCCTCTGGGGAAAAGGAGGAGGAGAAGATCCAGCCAGAGCGACCTGGAGGAGCCAGTGTGGTATCTGGGAGCCTGGGGCATGCTCCCTGTACTTGCCAAGCAATGAGTCATGACATCATTCTCCATGGCATTTTGTTGGGGGTGTGTCTGGGCTGGCAAAGAGGCTTGCTCAGAATGAGGCACTCTCCCTCTGCCCCTCCCCCTAATTTGGGAGAGGAGGGAGAAGTCTTCTCTCCTGAGGGTCCTTCTCTCCTCTTTTAGATTTCACAATACTTAAGCAAAGCAAGAGGAAAGGCTTGGCACTTTGTCATTAATTGCCAGGAAATCATGAAGAGACTAAAATCACTGAGAATGCACAGCCTTGAAGCTTCCAAACATGAAAGGTTACTAATCCAGGCCCTGAGTGTCGTTCCCCCTCCGGGGATGCTGAGTTGCTCCATTCTACCTTGTGCCCTCTTATGACAGGGCCCATACTCTACTCCACCTCCCTCCCACTGCAGTCATTGCCAAAATCTAGATAGGCATCCTCTGTGGCTGGATAGAGATCTTTATGGGGATGAACCTATGCCTGTGGATAAAATAATAGCTGGAAACACCTGGAACTTTTCCTGAACCTGCTACCCATCCCTGGCTAACTTTAGTCATGACACGCCAGTTTTCTATCTACGAGATAAGACCAGCTCTGACCCTTACTCTTGGGGAAGGGAGAGAAGGGTCAGGACACTAATGATTGTTTTCTGATGTTGAGGGATGATTAGTGCTTTTATTGTTCATTCCTTGGGGAAGCCAGACCATCAGTTTGACTCTAAACACATGTAGTTCAACACAGTTGCTATCCTTGGGGATCATGGAAGCTCTATTCCCTTCCCTCTTTATCCTTAACCCACATCCTACTGTAACTACTGTAGATAGGACTTGGAGTGGGTATGCCTGGTTCCTGATGGGTTCCCTCTAGGTCTCATTTTCATGACCTGGAGCAGAATTTACATTCCCCCTCCCATGGAATGTTTAGCTCCTGTCCCAGGCTTTTCCACATGGGTTAGAGCCTCAAAGTTCTCTAAAACTAACTAGGAAGTTACAGTGGCAGGATTAACATTCAGTACGTTATGAGAGGCCTATAAAGCTCTATCATGTAGATCATGTGCAGTACTCCAGCTAAGCTTACCAAATTCCCAGATGCAACCACTTGGAAAAGACCAGTGTTCCAATTTGCCAAGGGTTTCAAAATAGATTTAGAAAAAGTCAATGTGTAAGTTAAAAGATAATTGGGGTCAAAGTTCCTGCCAACTGCCTTCTTTTCCTCTCATAATTCTGAAATCTTGCAGTAATAATAACCAATGGTTAAATGGTATCTTACAGTTCTAAGTTGCTTTTATTTATAAGCATACAATAATCTTGTATGCTTAGAATTCTTGGCCTCATTTTACAGAAGAGGAAACTGAGGCAAAGAGTAATGTACTTACGTGATTTTGTTAGAGTTATAGAACTAATATGTTACAGAGTTGGCATTTGATCAACAAGTGTAGTGGCTGTTGCAAAGGGGCTGAAGATCTGTTTAGTGTCAATGAAAGAAAGAGTTAGGGAGCACTTTTTGAAGAATTTCCAGGGTAGGGAATACAAAGTCTCTAATGAAGTCATCAATGTGCTCCTAACTTATAGGGCCAGAATAAGATGGAGCCCAAAAGAAATGTATAAAACACCAAATCTAAGTACAAGATCAAGAAAATATTAAGGAAACTAGAAATGAAATGCCATTATCTGCAAACTGATAATATTTTATTGATGAAATTGTGGTGTTCCAAGCAGTCTGATTTAGAAGGAACCTCCAGAGGCTACTCTGTCCAGGTTCCCACCTCTAGGCCATACTGTCAACTTGTAGTTGGATGTCGGGTTATTAAAGACATCAGGGGAATAGGAACCCATTGTTGTAATTGAGATACCTTCCTCTTGTTAATTTTATCTTAGGCCTAATCTATCTCTTTTGCTACTGTCCCACAAGTTCTGTGTTAGTGGGAGTTGAGGGTGAGAGTATCTCTATCTATATCTATATCTAAGAGAGATTTTGAAAGTTGTCTAGATGCTCCCAGTGTGACATCCACTTGGAGTTTATAAATAGAAATCATACTTTTCAGCCTTCTTCAACCCAAATAACAGCAACTCCCTTGGCATTTTCTTTTCACATCCAGCTTTTAAATAATACTGATTGTCCCAGGTCTCTCTGAAAGACGGAGGCTCCAAGCATATGAAGAGATGTTACTTCCTTCCACTCTGATTAAGGCTGCCCTAGCCTTTATGCTTCTTTTGTTGTAAAAACTTCTTAACTGGAGTCCTCTCCTTTAGTTCTCTCCCTTATAACCATCCTAATCACTATTGCAGGATTTGTCTTCCTAAAACATGGCCCTAATCATGCCACTTTTCTCCTGATTCCCATAGCTGCTTTATTGAGTGCTTACTATGTGTCAGATAGCATACTAAGTGCTCCATATGCATCATCTAAATTAATCACTACATCAACCCTCTCTAATAGGGACTTTTGTTCTCTCTGTTCAAGGATGAGGAAACAGGGACACAGAGTAATTACAGAACTCATTCAATGTCTCATGGCTGAAAAGAGTCAGATCAGGGATTTGAACCCAGGAACTTGCAACCTAGAGCCCATATGCTCCCAAGTCCCTCTCTCTATATATTTTACTTTAAAAAAAAGATTTTATTTATTATTTTTAGAGAGAAGGGAAGGAAGAGAGGCAGAAAGAGAGAGGGACATCAATGTATGGTTGCCTTTCATCTGCCTCCAGCTGGGGACCTGGCTGGAGACCTGGCTTGCAACCTAGTTATGTGCCCTGGCTGGAGAATCGAACCAGCGACCTTTGAGTTTGCATGCTGGTGCCTTATCCACTGTGCCAATAGCCAGAGTTATTATTTTTATTTTATTATTTTTATTTTTTATTTATTTTAATTTATTTTTAGAGAGAGGGGAAGGGAGAGAGTCAGAAGGGGTAAGAGACATCAATGTATGGTTGCTTTTCACCTGTCTCCAGCTAAGGACCTGGCTAGAGGCCTGGCTTGCAACCTGGTTATGTGCCCTGGCTGGGTAACTGAACCAGTGACCTTTGGGTTCACAGGCTGGTGCCTTATCCACTGTGCCACCAGCCAGGACTCAGGGTTATATTTTTAAATGTACCTATCATGTCTCCTGATGGCAGGACCTGTGATACCTGTTATATCAAGCACCAAGCTCAGCACCCTATTTAGTAATGTTCAATAAATGCTATTGATGATTATGATGATGGAGAATAAAGCAGTTCTATGGTGAACATGATCAGGAGAAAGGGAAATTTTTAACTGTGAATATCCAATTTGCCTAGGAGAATATGGACTTCTGATCCATGTGGGCTTTGCTGACTCCATTTCAAGAGCACCAGCTGTGTGCAGAGCTCTCCATTCAGTGTAGGAATCCTCTAGGGACAAAGCTGGATGTATGTCCTTGGGAGCTCCCAAGTTAATGAAAATGGCTTCACTTAGATCTAAGAAAGGCATTTTTATTGACTGCATGAAAAATGCAGGTTTGGAGGCTCTGGTTTGTTCTGACAGCAGAAGGGGATGATGATGGCAAGACCATGGATACTTTTTAGCGTCTCCAGTGGTCCTTTAAGATGCAAAGCTGCGGCACAGGCAGTTCAGCTGGGCTGTGTGGGTTGCCTCTGCCGTGTGGTCTTCATTGAGCCAGCAAGGTAAAGGAGTGCCAGTGATGATTTAGCCCAGAACAAAGTAAAGAGCTGAGGGGACAGAAAGAAGCTTCTCATGACCACAGGGCAGCAGCACTGAAACTACAACTAAGGTCTCAAAGGAACCCATATGCATGCATGTCTTGGCCTCACTGGGTGGGGGGTGCTCACTGAGTGCGGGTGGAGAGGAGGCACCATTTCTACACCAGAATGACCACAATCACTGGGTAGCGCACCCCTCGCCCCCACCATCTGAACTTTGCTTAAGTGCCTTGCCCTAAAGCAAGAGCTGAGATATTAGTTTTTGGGGAAAGTGAGATGCAGCGTCGCCTGACAAGTAGGTGGGTCCCCACCCACCCCCTTCCCCCAACCCCACCCAGTTTACGAGCCTAGGGTGGCTCCCTCCTAACACCCTCTCTCTCTTTATGGCCCTGCCACAATCTTTGATGTCTTCTTCTCATGAAGACATGGTGGGGAGAAAGAAGCCAACCCTAACCAAAGAGGCCCTGCCCATAGTGGTTGTCAGGCGAGGAAAGGGGCTCCAAGGGAGGAAGGCAGGGATTTAGCATAAGGAGCAATTGGTTGGACAAACTGACACTGAGCAATCTTTCAGATTTGTATCTCTTTGGGAAACATCCACCTTACATTCAGCCTCCATCATGGTGTTAGAAAGCATGCATGGGCTTTGGAGTGAACTAGAATTGGGTTCAAATCCTAGAACCTCAACTTTCTGGCTTTTTGACCTTGGACAAGTTGCTTAATTGTTTGAGCTTCAGTTTTCAAATCCAAATTCAGTAGTAAAATATTCATCTTACAGGACATCATGCAAACAGAGTAAAATATGCACATAGAAGTGTCTAGTAGAGTGTCTGAAATCCAAACTTGCTCCCCTAATTAAAAGGTAAGTTCCTTGAGGGCAGGATTTCATCCCCTTGACATCCCCCTACCTTCTCCAGCACCACAAATCTCTTTGCCTCTTCTCTGCTGGGTAGAGATACATTTTCACTCAAGCATCCCTCTTTTTCCTTATAAATCCCAGGATTAGTGCCATTTTTTTCCTGTCATCTATAGGCTCCTATATCAAAAGCCACTTACCCTGGAGGACCCTGTATATAACCCCAATTCCACACTTGTCCATTTTCCTTTTCTCTGCCCTGTTCCCCCTCTCCTCCATTAAGATGATTTTATTTGCTTTGCTCCTATTCTTATCCATCTATAATTTTTATTTTATAGCTACTCCATAATGGTCTGGGGCCATCCCTACTGAATCACCAACTGGTCTTACTTTAGGATTTAATTTGGTTTTATGAAAATTATCAAAATTCTCCCTGGGCAGGTGTAGACCTGGCCAGGGCAAAGCTCTTTAGGCTGTTGACTGTGAGGCTCCTCCCCACTGGTAGATTTCCAAGCTCCTCAGTGTTTCAGTTTTTCATTCAGCCACAGTGGGGAATGTTCCTGATGCAGGCAGTGTGTGCATATGTGTGCATGTGTGCCTTTGCCCTGCTCTGCACTTGAGAGTATAGATACAGTCTATCAGAGGTTAATTTTTTTGTTGTGACTAAATGACAGTAATAGGTTTTAGTTGCTTTATACCTTTACTTTTTCTGTTAAGAGGAAATGGGATAGAAAAAGGTTGGGAAAAATAGAATTTCCATTTCAGATTTCTAATATATTACTTATTCCTTTCAATAAAGATATCTCCAATTAGATGCAGAATTTTTAGCATGAGGGAGGTCAAACCCAGAAGCAATAAGAGAATAAGTAGGACTAAAAGAAAAAAGAAAAGAAAATTAAAAAAGAAACCCCCTGAAATGGATGTCTCATAATTACCCTGGAGGTTGATCATTGACTATCCTCCAAGGCTATCAGTATACACAGATCCCATTGAGAGGCAGAACTCAGGCTTAAACCTCCACTACCCCCACTTCCATTGACATCTTTATTTTGCTCCCCTGTCTAATGAGAGACATTTTTAGTTAATCAGAGCATGAGCTTCCCTCTGCCTTCCTCCGATCCTTCTCCATAGTCCTCACATCCAGGAGAGTACTTTCCCACCTCTGTCTGCATATTCACATTCCAAATATTCCCTAAGAAACATGAGGAGAACTCTACAGGACGAAACATCAACAGTGTGTGTCCTTACTAGAGAATCCTATAAAATTAGGTCAGAGAGCTGTTGGTCTAAGAGTCATTGATTTGGTACCTCAACTTCTGCTCCCTCCCCTCAGCTTTGCTTGGCTGGTATCAATGAGCATTGAATCAGTCTCTTGCTTCTAAAGAAGTGAGAATAGAGCTGGGGTGAAAAAAGTTAGCTTCCTACTGGAAATAATGCAGTGACTCCAGTTCTCCCTTCAGAATTAAATTTTGAATCTAGAGAATTGAATGAGAAATAAGACCATTTGAAGCAGCCTAATACTGGGCATTTGAAAATTGATATTTTTCTCACCATCGTCCTTTCCTTTTAAAAAATAAGGTAACTTGAAAGAATATGATTATCCTAAAGCATTTTATTTTTTAATTAAAGAGGGTTCATTATGCTACCGGTCTCATCTCGTCCCAGAAGAGGGAAACCCTGTGTTCAGCAAGTTTGCTAAGAAATAATTATAGGCTCAGATCTTCCCCAGGCCCTGAAATTCAATTAAAATTTTTTTGTTTTAAGTTACTTGCAGTCACATGGTATGTATGTGTGCATGTGCATGTTAGTGTTCATGTGTGTGTATGTGCACATACATGCCCCAATTTTCCTTGTAACTGCTCTGGGAATAGGTTCTTAAATGTGAGGCTTCTACAAGACAATCATCTCCATACTCCTAGCCCAGTTTCTTTGGCTGTATCTATAAAAGCAGACATTAACATGATGAAAAATGCTTCTGGGACAAAAAAAAACCTTACTTTGTTTTTATTTGTTGCTTTGTTTTTTTAGCTGGAAATACCCTGGTTATCTACTAATTCCTAAATCCAGGGATTCTTCTCTGGCTTCTTCTGAATCAGGTCAGTATAAACAAGTGGCTCTTAACTTTATATCAGAATCAGGATCAGAACACCCTCTCTCTCTTTATGGCCTTGCCACAGTCTTTGATGTCTTCTTCTCATGAAGAGATGGTGGGGAGAAAGAAGCCAACCCTAGCCAAAGAGGCCCTGCCCATAGTGGTTGTCAGGCGAGGAAAGGGGCTCCAAGGGAGGAAGGCAGGGATTTAGCATAAGGAGCTAAATCAGGAATTTTTAAACAGTAGGGATAGCTACTCTCAGATGTGTAGCTTCAGCTGGTAAGAAACAGGGCCCAGGCATCAGTATTTTTAAATAATGTTCAACCAGGGATAAAAACCACTGGAGAGATGGAAGCTGTGTTTTTGGCATAGAAGATATGGGGATATGGTGATTAGTAAAGATACCTAAACAGGGACACGTGGCCCAAATTTGACTGCCTACATTGCTTAGCTCATTTTACAGTTACATTAATTAGTGTTAGCATAGAAGCAGAGTATTTGTCTATCACTTATATCCAAACTCTGAGTTATATTTAAACCAAATAAGAGCAGGAATCCATAGTTGACTGTCCCTGACCCCCCAACACATACACAATTTTCTTTTCCATCCTAAGAGAGGGGGCAATTCTGTTGTAGAACTGTCCCTGTTTAGTTAATGAAGATTATTTATAGGGAGGATAGTTATAGGTGACACACCCTATGTAAGCACTTAGGAGATGGGGTAGTTTATATGGGTTCATTTAGGCCATGACTGACCTTTCCCCCAGTTTAAAGAAAAGTAGCTAAAAGCTCCCAGGCTTCAGGGCACAAGCCTTCCTATCAACTAGGAATACAAAAAGAGGAAGGACAGGGCTATATGAGGCCAGATTCTCACCAGATAATAAACCAAAATAGACATATCTAATAGAAATCTAATAAATGAATTAATGAAATAAATAACATGAATGAATCCCCATTATCTCTCAGCATATAAGCATATATAACTTTATGTATATTAGTAGCTTACATAATATGTATGTTAGCATGTAGGTTTAAATAGAGTGATATATAAACATATTTATATAACTACACTAGCCTTATGGGGCATGGAGGTAAATTTGCATCTATCTCAAACATTTTTTTTAACATTGTAGCCATTTTCATATTTTGAGTGAAAATTTCTCTAATATCCTTATACTTCCCAGTATTTAGATTTATAGATTATGCATATATTTTCTATTTTGAATATAGATGTTGGTTGTTATCTACGTTAGCTTTTTTTTCAGAGGGAGGGTACTAAATCTGTGTAGATACCCAAGATGGACAATTCAGACTCAAACAGTCTACTTTGGGGCTTAGATAATTTGTATTTACTACAATTATGTGAATCTGGTTCTAGAATCTTCACTTATTTAGTGCTACATAGATATGGCCCCTAAATTTTATTTATTTGTTTATTTATATTTTGAGAGAGAGAGAGAGAGAGAGAAGAAAGGAGAGAGAGAGAAAGATCAATTTGTTGTTGCATTTATTTATACACTCATTAATGGATTCTTGTATGTGCCCTGACTGAGGATCAAACCTGCAACCTTAGTACATTGAGCTGTCCAGGCAGGGCAGAATGCTCAAAATTTGAAACAGTGGAATGCATTTCCTTTCATGCTTGAGGATACAGGTGTAGGTGAGTAGCTAGTAGGACCTACTGGGTCCACTTTCAGTTATCAGCACTCTTGAAGGGAGAAAGAGTAGAGCACTGTTCAAGAAATAGCTAAGAGAAAGAATTTCAATTTGGCTTTGTGATAAAATCAGAATCAAACCTCTCACTCTTTATCCTCCTCTCTCACACATAAGCACACATGCACACACAAATGAAGGTACGTGCACACATACATAAATACATACATTTACCTTTCATCACACTGATCCTTTTTTTTTTCTGGGCTGAACTGACAGTAGCCTCATGGTCCATGAAGGGGAGGAAGTAAACCTAAGCAGTCTCCAGAGACAAGAACGGAATAACACTGTTTATCCACATAGTAGATGCATGCTAACATATGTAGGAGCTATACTTTTATCCTAAAAGGGTTGATGGAGAAATTATTTACAAGTAACTACAAAATCCTTATCTGATTTCTTCGACATTTCTACTTATCTCCCAATTTGGTGCTATGTCTGAAAGTGGAACAAATATTGGAACTTAGTTTCCCCAAACTGATTCCAAGAGCTGGGGCTCAGAGTCACACAGTGGAGAATGGGGAGTAGGAAGGAAGCCATCCACTACTATCTTCTTATTCCCCGTGGATAATTGCTGAGCCAACTAGAGGGCCTCCCAAGATTGTGCTTTACAGGTCCATTTTTGATGATTTTTTAATGAAGAAGAATATAGATGAGTTTTATTAAGATTCCTCTCTCTGTCTCTCTCTGGTTTGGCTCAGCAACAACTTAGCTTTATATATACATCTCATTCTCCTAATCACTTCTTTTAACTTGTTGGCAAAACCAAAATGAGGCCTATGAGGAAAAGAAAACCACTTGGCCTTGGAAATAGACAACCCTGTCAAAATCCAAGATTGGCTACTTATGGATAAAATCAAATAAAATGAAGCTTTCTGAATTGTTTGGTTACCCCAAACATTCCCTTTATAAAATACATCCAACGTGAAATGAACTTTGGTTGTTTTACTTAAATCCAAATTTCCATTTTGGCATGTTTACGTAGGAAGAGGGAGTGGAATTGTGTTACTTTCATGGATGTTATGCCAATTTATCTACACTGCTGGTGATACCATTAATTATAGTTTGAACATTTCAGGTTTTGGTTTTTACCTAGGAGATATGTAGTCACATACTACCAAAGTTTATGCCAGAAGAATGAAGTGGAACAAGGAGGACTGGACCAGCTACTCATTCACTCATTCAACAAAGATTTACTGAACCCATACTCTGTGCCGAGCACTATCAAGGTGGCAGAGCACAAGATCTTTCCTAAAAGGGACTCACAGTGCTAGTGGAAAAAACAGATATAGTAACAAATAACTATAATACAATGTGTAAAGTGTAATGAAAGAAACAATGCATAAGGTGTCATGAAAGCACAAGGAGCAGTATGTAACCCAATCTTTGGATGTGGGTGAGGTGGGGGGAGTGGAGGGTGAGAGCCAGAACTTTATTCTATTCTTCCATGTATCTCCTAGTCCTAACTATGATGCCATGCTTGCTGAATAAATTGATCAAATGATTTATTAAGTCTCTTGAAATACGGTGGCAAAGCACTATGATAGGAATCAGGAAGTCTGGGTTCAGGTCCAGGCTTCATAATTACAGTTTGTGAGTTGGCCCTGTTACTGCTGTTCAAGACGAAATTAGGGGAAAATCCTGGACCACTTCTAGACATCTACTTCTCTGGTTAAATCAAATAGGAACTTCCAGTCAAGATAGAGGTGTATGTAGACATGCTATACCTCCTTGCACAACCTTAAGAAGGATTGCAACTAACCTTAAAATAAAACAAAACAAAACAAAACAACAAAAACCCCAGAACTGTCAGAAAATTGAACTGTATGGAAGTCCAGCAACCAAGGATTTAAAGAAGCCACATTCATTCAGACAGGCAGAGAGGCAGCATGATGCAGAGAGGTGGTAATGGAACATGTGGTCTTACATTCATGTGTGGTGAATAAAAATTGGAAGAATACCTTGTGAGTGGGCAATCCCAGCCACAAGCCAATGTAGCCCAGGGGTCTAGTGCTGAGAAGATAAAACCCCATAACTTCTGGCTCTAAAAACCAGCAGGGGTTGGGGAGCAGAAGGAATTGCCGGTTTCTCAGGAGAGTCCATTTACAGAAACCTCATGGGTCAGGAATGTAAGCAAACTCACCCACTTTGGTAACCACCACCAGGACAGCAGCTGGAGGGGCACCAGTCACATACAGGAAGTGAGTGAAATGAGTGGAAATGGGATAAGTGCCAGGCAAGCCTCCAGAGGACAGGCAGCAGAGGCATTTTCCCCCCTCTGACCCCTCCCGCCTACACACAGAGCCACAAATCAGTGAAGTGGGTTGCCCCACCCTGGCAAATTACTGAAGGCCCCATCCCATACAACTTAACAGGTGCACTAAGACAGTGAATCAAAGCAGCTCTACCTAGTACACAGAAACAAACACAGGTAGGCTGCCAAATTGAGGAGACAAGGAAATATGGCCCAAATGAAGGAACAGGACAGAACACCAGAAAAAGAACTAATCGATGTGAAAATAGCCAGCCTATCAGATCTAGAGTTCAAAACACTGGTGATCATAATGCTCAGAGGGAAGAAATGAAGACTATACTAAGTGAAATAAAAATTCACAAGAAACCAACAAGAATGGGAGGAAGCCGGAATTCAAATCAATGATTTGGAATATAAAGAAGAAATAAACTGTTAACAAAAACAAAATGAAAAAAAACAAGAATTCAAAAAATGAGGAGAGTTTAAGAAGACTCTGGGACATCTCCAGAAAGTGCCAACATCTGAATCATAAGGATGTGAAAGAGAAGGGGAAGCAAGAAATTGAAAGCTTATTTGAAAAAATAAATGTAGGAAAACTTCCTTAACTTGGCAAAGGAAATTGACATACAAGTCCAGGAAGCACGGAGACTCCCAAACAAGTTGGACCCAAAGAAGACCACAACAATACGCATCATGATTAAAATGCCAAAGGTTTAAAATAAAGAGAGAATCTTAAAAGCAGCAAGAGAAAGATAGTTACCTATAAAGGACTCTGCATAAGACTATCAGCTGATTTCTCAAAGGAAACTGCAGGCAAGAAGGGACTGGTAAGAGGTATTAAAAGGGATAAAAAGCAAGGACCTACAACCTAGATTACTCTATCCAGCAAAGCTATTATTTAGAATGGAAGGGCAGATCAAGTACTTCCCAGACAAGGTAAAGCTAAAGGAGTGCATCATTACCAGACCCTTATTATGAAATATTAAAGGGACTTATTTAAGAAAAAGACAAAAACTATGAATATTAAAATGGCAACAAACTTGAAAACATCAACAACTGAATCTAAAAAAATAAAAACAAACTAAGCAAACAATTAGAACAGGAACAGAATCATAGATATAGAGATCAATGGAGGGTTATCAGCTGGGGAGAATAGGGAAATGGTGCAGAGATTAAAAAGACAGGGGGATGCTAAGAATAGTATAGAAAATGAAGAAGCCAAAGAACTGATATGCATGACCATGGACTTCATGTGGGTATTGCTGGAGGGAAAGGGGGTCCTGGGTAGAGGGGAAGAACGGAGGAAAATTGGGACAGCTGTAATAGCACAATCAATAAAATATACTTAAAATAAAAAGTTTATTGTCCCTCCTTTTAGCATACATATAATTAATAAGAAATAAACCCAAGTTTTCTTTCTTAATCCATCCATAAAATAGTTGTCAGCTCTCTATAACCCTGTCCTTTCCCAATTTTCTGTGAATCTCTCAAAAAGTATTTTAAAGTTACTTGAAGAGTATTTATAATTCCAGATCAGTTTTTAATTTTTTTTTTCAAAAGTTGGGGCACGTTGACTAGTATAAAGGAAGATAGAACCTGGAGAAAGTGAAATAATATTAAAAATCCCATTTGGCTTAGTTTGGCAATGGCTGAAAAAGAGTTTAAAAATTACCCTGTGCTTAGAGCAGTGGGGCATCAGGCAAGGCCCAGGGTCCTGTCCTTCTTCATGGAATGCTGTTTGCTTCTATGTTTAAGTCAGCAGAGAATGAGACTAGTGGCTGAAGAATCCTGACCTGGTTGGAACAGGAGGACTCTCATCGATGCTGGTCACATTGCTTCTTCCTTTCCCTTAGCTTAGGTGGAGGGGATGAAATAACCTAAATGTTCAAGGCCTAATCAAGCAAATCAGTGTTAAATCTGAAGGGCTTAACCCTTCTCATAGAATTCTTTGCCCTTGGCCTCTAGAACATTTAAACCCTGGCTAACCTCAGTTTTCTCTTTTGCAAAATGGACATAGTAATTCCTGTCCTACTTAATATTCAATGTGTTTTTCTTTCATGATACTGATCACAATTTGTCATTTATATTTGATTAATACTTGATAGTAATATTCATAAAGACAGGAACTGGGTTTGTTTTCCTTTCCTTTTAATTTCCAGCATCTAGTACAGTGCTTCCATATACCAGTCACTGAATAAACACTTTTGAATAAATAAATGGTATTGCCAGGATCAAGTAAAATGAAATATTTGAAATACCTTAGAAAAATGTACAGGTAGAGTGTGTGTAAAACATTTTTCTAGTTAACTAGGTTGTAAGTTTTTGAGTTTAAGAACCAATTTTATACTCTTTATTTGACATTCAAACTAGCGAAGCACTTTTTACATAGTAGGTACTATATAGTAGTTGTGCTTATTACTATAGTGATTTAAAAATTATAATATTTGCAGTAAACAATCCAAAAGTGAATTTAAGAATACTAATTCCATTTACAATAACATCAAAACTAATAAAATACTTAGGAATAATTTTTAACAAAAAAAGTACAAAACCTGTACTCCGTAAACTACAAAACATTGTTGAAACAAGTTAAAGAACTATGTAAAAAAAATCCCACATTCATAGCAATACTTCACACACTAATCTACAAATTTAACGCCTATCTGAATCCCATCTAGTTTTCTTACAGAAATTGACAAGCTGATCTCAGAATTCATCTAGAAACTCAAAAGACCCTTAATAACCAAAATAATCATGGGAAAAAAAGATCAAGATCAAGGTTGGAAGACTCACATTTTCTAATTTTGAAAGTACAAAGCAAAAAATAATCAAGAAAGTATGGTACTTGCATAAAGAAGGACATATAGGTCAATGGAATAGAATGAAAGTTCAAGAATAAACTCTCACATTTACAATCAATTGATTTTTGATATCAGTGCTAAGACGATTCAATGGGGGAAAATAGTCTTTTCAAGTGATGCTGGGACAACTCAATAGCCACACAAAAAGCAAATTAAGCTGGACCCCTTTCTCACACTACATGTTAAAATTAATTCAAAATGGATCAAAATTCAAATGTAAGGATAAAATTATAAAACTATTATAGAAAAATATAGATGTAAATTTTTATGTCCTTGGATTAGGTAATAGATTGTTAGATAAAGGCACAATAAAAAAATTGAATAAGGCTCTGGCTGGTGGCTCAGTGGATAGGCGCCAGCCTGCAAACCCAAAAGTCACTGGTTTGATTCCCCAGTCAGGGCACATAACCATGTTGCCAGCCAGGTCTCTAGCCAGGTCCATAGCTGGAGGCAGGTGAAAGGCAACCATGCACTGATGTTTCTCTCCCTTTCTTCTTCCCTCCCTGCCCTTCTCTCTAAAAAATAATAATAATAATAATTAAATTTAATTTAATTTAAAAATAAAACAATTAAATTGGACTTCCTCCAAAAACTTTTTGTTTCAAAGAACACCATCAATAAAGTTAAAAAGTATATGTAAATCATACATATGGTAGGAGACTTATAACTAGATTTTATAAAGCATTCTTGTAGCCCTGGCTGGTAGCACAATGGATAAGGTGCCAGCCTGCGAACCCAACGGTCGCAGGTTTGATTCCCCAGCCAGGGCACATAACCAGGTTGCAAGCCAGGTCACCAGCCAGCTTTGTGGCTGGAGGCTGGTGAAAAGCAACCATACATTGATGTCTCTCTCCCTCTCTGCCTTTCTCCCTTCCCCTTTTTCTAAAAATAATGAAATAAAATTAAAAAAAAAAAAAGAATTCTTGTAACTCAATAATAAAAAGACAAATGGCCCAATTAAAAATGGGCAAAGGATCAAAATAGACATTTCTCAAAAAAAGATATACAAATACAATAAGCACATGAAAAATATTCTCAATATCATTAACTATCAAGGAAATGCAAATCAAAATTGTTAGGATGGCAATAATAATAATAATAACAACAAGATAATATTAAGTGTTGATGAGAACTAGAAAAACTGTAATCCTCATGCATTGTTGGTGAGAATACAAACATATATCTTTGGAAAATAGTCTGGTAGTTTCTCAAAATGTTAAACCTGGAGTTAACATATTATCCAGCAGTTCTACTTTTAAATACATACCCAAGAGAAATGAAAACAAATGTTCACATAAAAACTTGTATATAAATGTTCATAGCAGTGTTATTCATAATAGCTAAAAATGGAAATGTCCAGATGTCCATCAGCTGGATAAATAAAATATATAATAGTCATATAATGGAATATTATTTGGCTATAAAAAAGTAATAAACTACCGATACATGCAACATGGGTAAATTTTGAAAACATTAAGCTAACAAAAAGAAGTCAGTCACAACCACATATCACATAATTCCATTTATACGAAGTGTTCAAAGTAGGTAACTCTATAAAATGAGAGAGTAGATGAATGATTCCCTAGAGGTAGTTAGAAGTGTTGGAGGTAGAAGAGAAAATGGGGACAAATAGATACAGAATTTCTTTCTGTGATGATGAAAATATTCTAAAATTGATTGTGATTATAATTGCACAACCCTGTGCATATATTAAAAACCATTGAGTTGTACATTTTATTTATTTTATTTTTATTTTTATTTTTTTAAGATTTCATTTCATTATTTTTAGGAAGAGGGGAAGGGAAAGAGGCAGAAAGGGAGAGAGACATCAATGTATGGTTGCCTTTCACCTGCCTCCAGCCACAGACCTGACTGGAGACCTGGCTTGCAACCTTGTTATGTGCCCTGGCTGGGGATCGAACCTGCGACCTTTGGGTTCGCAGGCCGGCGCCTTATCCACTGTGCTACCAGCCAGGGCTGAGTTGTATATTTTAAACAGGCGAATCATATAGTATGTGAATTATATCTCAATAAAACCTTTATTAAAAAAGAGAAAATTGCATCAGCCTGCGAACCCAAAGGTTGCTGGTTCGATTCCCCAAACAAGGCACATAACCAGGTTGCAGGCCAGGTCTCCAGCCAGCTTTGTGGCTAGAGACAGGTGAGAGGCATCCATACATTGATGACTCTCTCCTTCTCTGCCTCTCTTCCTTCCCCTCTCTCTCAGAATAATAAATAAAATCTTTTTAAAAATTAAAAAAAATAAAAAAGAGAGAGAGAGAGAAAATTAGCCCTGGCTGGTGGCTCAGTGGATAGGCGCCGGCCTGCAAACCCAAAGCTCACTGATTCGATTCCCAGCCAGGGCACATAACCAGGTTGCAAGCCAGGTCTCCAGTCAGGTCTGTAGGTGGAGATGAGTGTAAAGCAACCATACATTGAAGTCCCTCTCTGTCTCTCTCTCTGCCTCCCTCCCTGCCCTTCTAAAAAATAATATTAAAAATAAAAAAAAGAGAAAATTATAATACAGTGCCTGCCCTTAAGAAACTTACAAACTAATTGAAAATAAGTTGTTTTTTGTTCTTCTTCATCTTAAAAATCCTGACTATTCAATTTTGAAAGTTTATTATTTATTTTCTATCAGCTACTGCAGCTTAATGTTTTGGAGTTTAGGGTGAAGTTGTAGGAAAGACATTAGAGGAGGAAAAACAGTCAGAGAAGAGGGGGAAAAGGGAGCCCAGGAAGCTAAGGCATTTGGGAAGAAGCCTAGGAAACCTAGATAATCTAATTTGGTAAGAATTGTGTCTTCAAAGCTCTAAACACAAATACTTTTATTGAGATTTCTAATTTTTATTATAGTATTTGGATCTGAGTTGGCCCAGCCACCTTCTTTAGGTCCAAAGACACTAAAAATATGAAACATTGACATCATATTCTTCTCTAGTCTCCTACATCTGTCTAAAGATCTGGATAATTGATGGGTGTGGAAGAAAACCATGGAGAACTTGGATGCATCTGGAGAGTGGCAAGGTGAGAAGGAGCTGGGGAATGACTCAAGAAGATTGGAGTCTAAGAACAAAACACTCTGAAAACCTCCCTAAGCACATAATGAGAAGGAACTTGGGTGTCTTGATGACTGAATTGACTCCTACTATGCTGTAGTTTTGACTATAGTCTTGGTTTCTCCTTCCTTTCTCCAGAATCCAAATTTCAGTGACCTGAGTACCTGTCACACCCATTTGTTCTGAACAGCCCCTTTGAACAGAGCCTGTCTGGACAGAGAGAAGGAGTATGGTTAGGTGTGGGAGGCAGAGACTTAGCAAAAAGAAAAGAAAAAAGAAAAGTTAACTCTAGTCTTTAGAAAACTCAGTTTTTCTAAAGTCTGTTGGGAAAAATAATACTCAGCTTCTGAATTTAAGAAATAAAGAATCAACAAATACCTGTCTGGTGGCACATTAGATAAGGCACCAGCCTGTGAACCCAAAGATCACTGGTTTAATTCCCAGCCAGGGTACACAACCAAGTTGCAAGCCAGGTTTCTAGTCAGGTCTATAGCTGGAGGCAGATGAAAGGCAACCGTACATCGATGTCTCTCTCCCTCTCTGCCTCTCTCTCTTCCTCTCTCTCTAAAAATAATAAATAAAATCTTTTTTAAAAAATCAACAAAATAAGAAGACTTTCTTTATTTGAAAAAAAAGTTCTGTGGGTGAGAAAATGTTGAGCTAGATTTTAAAGGAAATTCATATATGGTTTGAGGAAATATTCCCTCTCTTAACACTGGGCCCCAAACATAGGAATAGCTATGCCCAGAGCTGGTTAACTGTGGCCATTTGCTTGTGTATCCTGAGTGGTATGATGTGACTAGCTAAAGTTCAATTAAGAGCTGAAGGGACAAGGTAGGAAATGCTGATGAAGTAGTGTTTTGGTTTAGACCTTGACTGGAGAATTCAGTGTATTTGTAGTTTCCTTTAAGAGGAGTAGAATAAAAAGGTTAGGAATCCTTGCTGTCATGTGGATTACCGATGCCAAAACAGACTTGTGTTCTGCTCTCTGGCCAGCCCTATTCTCTGCTCTTCTTATCCCAACTTGCCTAATTGATACCTTGGTTGATGGTGTCATTAACAATGTTTGAATAATAGCCTGACCGGTTGATTTCAAAATGGAAGAGGTGATTAATATGTCGAAAATCCAGCTAGGGGTACAGGGGAAGGGGGTGTTCTAAGAAATAAAATGGGAGAAAGGTCCATCTGTGCCTCCCATGGCCCATCCACTATCTTCAACCAAAGGGAAGAATTTGGGGATAGGAGACTGATTTCCATTTCCTTTTTCATTTGCTTAGCCCTCTCCATTTTCCCTCCCTACTTCCCCCAACAGCACACGTTCTGACACCTACAAGCTCGTTACATGGTGATGACCTATATTTTTATCTTTTTTATGAGCATCAAACACACATCGTCTTGCAAGCACATGTGTTTTTTCCCTATTGACGTGTGAGTGCCTTTGATGGTAATTTATTGTAGGGTTGAGCAGCCAGGTCTTAATTGTACCCTAAAATTGCTTACCATTTTGATACCTCCAAACCACCCAAAAATATACCTTTTTCCAACAGAAGGGTGTGGGGCAACCCCCTTTTTCACTGATTTCTTTCTTTCTTTCTTTCTTTTTTTTTTTTTTTTTTGGCAGAATGTGGAACTAAGAGAGAACATGAAGGGGGGATTCACCAGCTGGGTTTCAGGGATGACTTGGTCCCAGTTTCTAATTGCAGTTGTGCTACATGAAAGTTTACTCTGCTCAATGAAATTGAACTCAGTTTTTCCTTCATGGTGTAGGATCAACATGGCTTTACTAGTTGCTCAGAATGGTCAATGATCAGTTCCATCTCTGGCATTATGGCCAATTGTATCTGTGAATTCAGATGATATTAGAAATGAGAATGCTATGCCTTAACCTAGGGAGTGTAGGCTATGAGAGGCAGCTAACCCAAAGCATATTATCCCTTTTGAAGTAATTCTATAGTGGCCTTTGCAGCCATATCTGATCTCTCCCTTACTTGGCTTAAGTACAATAGAATTCAGCATCCTGTATAGGATGTCCAGGGGAACAGAGGAAGAAGAGGATGAGGAGTCCTAAGTATATAAATTTAGCCCAAGCAGAACTTAGTTCTTATGTGTAATTTGAATTTGGGCCCAAGTCGTCTCTGGCTTAGCCTCCTTTTGTCCCTCAGTACAATACAGAGTATCATAGGACACTCAGCTTCGTTACAGGAGGATGAGTCAAAGTCTAAAACAACTGGAAATGTAACCCAAGTCTCATTATCATATAAGGGGAAAATGGACATGAAGTTCCTACCTCTCTGCAGAGGCCAGGAGTAGCATCCAATGTTGACCCAGGCTGTTGTGCCAGAAACTGGTCTACCTATGGACTGAGTCCTTGTTAGCTCTTGTTACAGACTGTCCATTCCAGCTGAGTTCATTTGTTCTCTGTCTCCCACACATGACACTAACCACATGTGCTTGCTGGTACTTGCCCTCAAACATTTTTTTCAGGCCAGTTCCCTCCTCCCACAACCTTAGGTACTATTTTTCTGTCCTCCCTGTTCAACCCTGTCCCTTTCTTCTTTGTATACCTGGTCCACCAGAAGGCTGCCTTGCCAGCTCCTAAGACTCCATTGTTTTATAGTTTCTCAACGTTATATTATTTGCATATAACCCTCTGTCCTATTGTCTGCCTAGTCTATCAAGGGACTTTTTGTGACCATCTGAAAGACCCTCCTGATTGAAAACAAAGCTATTACCATTATCTTCTTAGGTGAATGAAAATCTCTTTACTATTAAAATTTTTCAAAAAAGGACTTTACATTCTTCCTTGGCCTCCCATTTCTATGTCCATTGGATGTGTGTTGATGTGGATGAACTTGATAAAGACAATAGCTTCCATAACTGAGTCCATATGACATGTTATTTTCCTTATAATAATTTGAAAATGGTTTATTCTCAGACTTCAGAAATTAAGTCAGTTATCAAATAATTTTAAATTCAAAGAAATATGAGACGTCTATCATAATTATCTGATTCTCCATTATACACCAAATAAAATTCAAACTCTGTAGCTCAGTCATCAGAGCCTCCATAGTAACACTACCTATATTTATATTTCCATCCCTTCTTGTCACCTAGACTACAACTTCATGGGTCTACTTAAGGTTCTTGAATGTGTTCTTTTCTCTTTTGCCTCAAGTTGTTTACCTGTATTGTTCTTTTTACTGTAATGCCATTACTTTTCTCAACCTATCAAGGTCCTGTCCTTCACTTAAAACCCAACTTAATATTTTCTCCTCCAAGAATGTTTCCTGAAGCCCTGGCTGGTGGCACAGTGCTGGCCTGTGAACCCAAAAGTCGCTGGTTCAATTCCCAGTCAGGGCAACATAACCAGGTTGCAAGCCAGGCCTCCAGCCAGGTCTGTAGCTGGAGGCAGGTGAAAGAAAACCATGCATTGATGTCTCTCCCCCTCTCTGCCTCTCTCCCTTCCCCTCTCTCTGAAAAGTAATAAATAAAATCTTAAAAAAAGAAAGAATGTTTCCTACATCTCTCTAGAGATAATTTTTGTCTCTTCCCCAATAACACTATCATTATTTGAGCTTCTATAATAGCACTGTTTTATACTGAATTATATTATAGTTATTTCTTTTACTAGATTGTAAGCTTTGGGAAGGTGAAGACTGTATATATTTTTAACTTTATATTCCTTCCTGTGCTTAGCATAATGCTTTGCACAGTAGGTGCTCAAGAGTATCAATTGGATAGCAGGATCATGTTTTTATGTTTATTTTGCTGCTTTTCTTTAACTATGTAACTGTTTTATTACTGTCCAAATCAGTCTTTTGGTATTCTCCACCTCAATCTATGGTAAGATCAGAACATCTGAATAATATAAGTTAGACTTTAGATGGAACTGACAGGTTTGAACAGACCCTGAAAACAGATTCATCTTTGGAAAGTTTCTGGGCATTTGAAGGGCTCTCTGTGCAGAGCCACTCAGGGAAACAAAAATCAAGGGAGAGGCAGCTAAAAATAAGAAGAAACTGAGTCTTGGGAACAAGATCAGTTTAAGAATTTTGTATGCCAGCAAAAAGGGCAGTGTATTTGTTTAAAGGTACTCATTTCACTTTGGCATCAAGCTTGTTTCCTTGTGCTACAATAATGTCACTGACCATTTTACTGTCTGGTGCCTGAGGAAGGGCTGACAGCTTGTTCCTATATGCTTATAGGTAGAAAGTAAAGAATAGACTTTTTTTACTGCTTATTTTCCATATACTTAAGAAAATACAAATCTAAACCTCCCTGATCTCTCATCAATTCCTCTTATCAACTACTCACACACCCCCACCCCGAATCTCGGTTCTCCTCAATTCCAACAAGGTGTTCTCATTCTAAGATAAATTGTTAAACTATTTTCCAGTTACCCTCTCTCATTTCTGATGAGCCATGTGTGTAATTTCTTTAGTCCTACTCCTCTGTGCTCAATTCTGTAGCTTCCTTCTTGCCAAACTCTGGTTTATTATCTTCTCTTCCTCCTCAGAGTCTTCTGACTACCTTTCAGAAATGTCCTAATCCTTTTCTCATCCTCCTCAGCATAGATGGCTAGACCTTGGCCCAGGTCTTTTATTTATTTATTTTAATATATTTTATTCATTATTTAGAGAGAAGGGTAGGGAGGGAGGAAGAAAGGAAAAGAAACATCAATGTATGGTTGCCTTTCACCTGCCTTCAACTACGGACCTGGCTGGAGATCTGGCTTGCAACCTGGTTATGTTCCCTGACTGGGAATCAAACCAGCAACCTTTGGGTTCGCAGGCCAGCGCCAATCCACTGAGCCACCAGGGCAATTTAGTGATGTCTCTGTTTCTCTGTTCATCTGCATCTTGTTTTCCATTCCACAAAGAACTTCACCATACTAATAGTGCTTTCCTTATAAACTTCGTACCCACCCCATGCCTCCAGTTTCTCCAGTCAGAGATGTCATTAACTAGCTTTCTCTTGCCTAGAAAGTCAACATTAACAGGTGACAATAAAGGGAGATTTAGAGCCTGTTGGATTTCTTTATCCTTTTCTAACTCTTTCCATCTTTCCTTTCTTCCACAAATGCTGTCTGAGCTTCAGCTAGCTATTAATAGGAACCACTTATATTACCATGCTTCTCCCCTGTAGGCTTATAATAGTTGCTCTTTGTGAGTGAGTTGAGATATTGGTCTGATATGAGAAATTACTTATCAAATATTCCCAAACAATGTTGAAAGTGTGGAAGTCTCTGATGGAGTACAGAATTAAGATTTCTTTTATTTGTTAGCCATTTTCCCCATTCTTGTTATTGCTGTTCATCATTGATTCATCTCTCAGAAGCTGATACAGAAAAGTTGTCTGTGTTTCATTCTGTGATGAGCAGTTAGTTTATCTGAAACAATTTTAGCATTTAGTGAAGAACTCTAAGGATTAGGGTGGGGAGGATATATATATATATATATATATATATATATATATATATATATATAAAATTTAATTTAATTGTTGTTGTATTACATCCATCCCATTTCCCCTCCCCTCTCTCCCCTTCCCCGTCCACCCACTCCCCCTCCAAATTCAATCCCACTTGTTGTCCATGTCCATGGTTCTTCATGCTAGTTCCGTGACTAAAGTGCTTCCCTTCTTTGCCTACTTCTCCCCCTGCCTCCACTCTGCCTACCAAAGGTCTATTCATTGTATTCATGTATCTGGTTCTGTTTTGCTTATTTGTTTGTTTTTTTCATTATTGTCCTGTAATGGGTGAGATCATATGGTATTTGTCTTTCACTGATTGGCTTATCTCACTAAGCATAATACTCTCTAGTTCCAGCCATGTTGTTGCAAAGCGTAGGAGTTCCTTCTTTCTTTCTGCTGTGTAGTATTCCATTGTGTAAATGTACCAAAGTTTTTTGATCCATTCATCCACTGATGGACATTTAGGATATTTCCAGCACTTGGCTATTGTAAATAGTGCTGCAATGAACATAGGGGTACATAGGTTCTTATGAATTGGTGTTTCAGGATTCTTTGAATATAATCCTAGTAGTGGAATTGCTAGATCAAAAGGCAGTTCCATTTTTAGTTTTTTAAGGAAAATCCATACTGTTTTCCATAGTGGCTGCACCAGTCTGCATTCTCACCAACAGTGCACTAGGGTTTCCTTTTCCCCACATCCTCACCAACACTTATAATTTGTTGATTTGTTGATGATGGCCATTCTGACAGGTGTGAGGTGGTATCTTATTGTGGTTTTAATTTGCATCTCTTTGATGGCTAGTGATGTTGAGCATTCTTTCATATGTTTTTGGGCCCTTTGTATGTCCTCCTCAGAGAGGTGTCTGTTCAGGTCCTTTGCCTATTTTTTAATTGGGCTGCCTGTCTCCCTGGTGTTGATTTGCATAAGTTATTTATTTATTTTTGAAGATCAAACCCTTATCTGAGGAATCACTGGCAGATATGTTTTCCCATACAGTTGGTTCCCTTTTAATTTTGCTGGTGTTGGGAGGCTAGATATTAAAAACCAATACAAACCCTTGTCTTGGCCCTCAGGGAGCTTAAAATGTAACAAACGAGATGGAAAACAATTTCTCCCAGTGTCCCATAAAACACACACATGTGCTGATTTGTGCAAGAAAATATTGTTGAAGCTAAATGATTAGGTGAAACTAGAACAAAGAGGTCATCTTGATTAGTTGGAGTTAATAAAGACTCTTTGGAGGAAAGGGTTGTGAACTGGGTTTTGAATAGAGGCCATGAAGACAACATTTTAGCAGATAAGAGACAGTGTTCAAACACATGCTTAGATGTAGTAATGAGGCAGGGTATGGGGGTTGGTGGATGGGTTGTCTTGGCCGAAGCACAAGGTCCAAGTAGGAGAAAAATCAATAGAAATGGGTTCAGGTGGAAATTAGGATAGAATTGGGGAGGACCTAAATGAATAATATAGGATAATGTGTCTTCCTAGCTGGAGTCAGGGAGATAAATAAAATAATTTTAGGAAAACAAAAAGATTTATTCTTTCCCTAAGCTTCTGAAGAAAATGGATTTTGGAACTCTGACTACTGTCTGACTAAGGCATTTTGCTAATATGAGATAATAACAAAGATCAATAATAATAAAAACCTAAGGCCTAGGTTTTTTTAAATGTTGCTTAAATTTCAGCAGTAATTTATCCAAAAGAACTCTGCACTTAATTTTCCTTGGTTAAATTTTAGAATCATAAAATGACCCTACAGAAGTAACATCCAGTCACATGTTCTTGTATCCTTTAGTCTACTCACTCTCCCTGTATAACAAGATTTCAAGCAAAAGCAAAGCAATGTTTACCCCTGTTTTACAACTGATATCTGTCCATTAACCTTTACCTTTCTGGATTGACTATGCTTGATGGGAGGAAATATACATTAAGAAACTG
Source organism: Noctilio leporinus (assembly GCA_004026585.1). NCBI lineage: Eukaryota > Metazoa > Chordata > Mammalia > Chiroptera > Noctilionidae > Noctilio > Noctilio leporinus. Next base: position 33,510 of record PVIW01007031.1, on the reverse strand, counting down.
CCACTGGATTTTCCCAGCCTTTAGGAGGAGACCTTCTAAATCTGGGTTATATTAAGTAAACACTGGAGAGAAGAGTCCCAAGCTTTTATGATATTTCCATCTTGGACGTCTGCTGGATTTCTTCTGACACAGAAGGAAAGGGTGACCACTTTCCACATAATGTTTAAATGTTTATGAATGAGGGGAGAAAGATTTTGTAATATGTCTACATCTCCCCTTTGGTATATTTAGGTTTAAAATATATAATCCTAAGTATAAAAAGAAAGACTAGAATAACCAAAGAAAGAACTTCACAACAGAGTGGATTATCGAGATGATTGAAAAAATTGTATAGTCTTTAATCCAAGGAGCTAGAATAATTGGGTCAATTACCAACTGTCCACATGATTTTGGAGGCAATAGAATTATTGAGACCTCCTAAGACTCAGTGATTTCAGAATAGGACACAGAGAAGAATGGTGCTAGAGTAACTCAAACTCAATCTTTTCAGGCCTCTCTTCCCTGTGGCTGAATGTCATTCTGGTTTCTCAAAAAATATTTTTTACCTTCCTACTTTAGAGTTGGAAGACTTTGAGGAAGTGAGGATAAAGTTTATTCAGTTGAGATGTGCAAATGGGATTTTGTGACCAATTTTTAAGAAAATATCGATCAGTTTCCTTCTGCACATGCCTCAAGTGGGGATCTAATCCCACAACATTTTGGTGTACAGGATGAGGCTCCAACTAACTGAGCCACTCTCAGTTAGTGGGACATTGGGGTGACCAGTTTTTATATGATTTAATGTCTAGATAAATCACCAAGGTCAATTTCATACTGACATTGGGTCAACTCTATTTGTGATTTTTAGATTATACAGTTTGGAGTTTTGCAGACTCCATATTCCATTGCTTTAGGTTTGGTAAAAACACCGTGTCAGAAAGAGCATTGGAGATAGACACCAATAGCATGTTTGCATGTGTGTATGTATGAGTGATTTTGTGTAATGTAAATTACTTCACTGTTCTGTAGTAGTAATTTATTTTTAGCTTATATATACTATGAATATGTTTAATGGTGGCCTCTACCACTAGACAGTAAGCTGCATGCAAGATTTATGTGCATTTGCCCTGGCTGGTGGCACAGTGGACAAGGCGCCAGCCTGCGGACCCAAAGGTCGCTGGTTCAATTCCCAGCCAGGGCGTATAACCAGGTTGCAAGCCAAGTCTCCAACCAGGTCTGGAGGCAGGTGAAAGGCAGCCATACATTGATGTTTCTCTCTCTCTCTCTACCTCTCTCCCTTCCCCTTTCTCTAAAAATAATAAATAGAATCTTTAAAAAAAAAAAAAAAGTCTTACCTAGACTTAAAAAAAAGACATGTCTATTTTGTGCACCACTGTATGCTTATCACTTAGCATAGATCTTGGCACATGCAGGCACTCAACAAATGAAAAATTACATGTGCCTCTGCTCTCATCCACTGACTTGGATAATGAGAAGTGACTACTTCTCAGAGGCCTGGAGGATTCTATACTTGGGCAAGTGGACTGTGATTAGAACCCCCAGGTGAGGCTGCCAGCTCTTGGGTAGATCTTGTTGACTGTCTTCTGACCTTTACTGGCTCCATCTTATCAGAATACCCAGGGCACAGGCCAGGAAGTGATCCAGGCTGAGGATGGGAGGAGGCAAATCCCAGCTATCAGAACATACATCTTATTCTAGCTGCAGTTGTTCCAGATGTGGCAGGGTTCCCAGCCTACTGACCTGTGGGGCACAATGGGGGATTGGTGGCATGAGTCAGAGAGGAATGTGGGTCTGGTTGTTTGGAGTTTCACTCTGTGAGGAGAAGCCAGTTCCCCATGCCTGTCAGTTTTCTAATAGCATCTCCAGGGGCAGATTCTAGAAACAATTAGTTGGAGAAGACAGACTGAGTACCCACATACTTTTGAATCCCCCCAAGATATTGACATACAAAGAATTTAAGTAGATTTTAATGGGCAGAGGACAATTCATAGACCAGCCAAGTATCATAAACTGTTTCAATTGAGAGATCAGCTTATTTATACTTCTGCTTTTATTTCAGATAAATAAAAATCTACCCCTTTGGAGATTTTTCTGGCCTATGGCTTAAAGGCCATACCATGGCAATGGAAGCTCTGTATAAATTCTCCAAGCTCCCATGTCCTCATTCCCCTGGTAGAAGTGAGTGAACACACCAGAGTGATCTTCACCTTTACATCATTCACACAGTGTACAGTATATTCTTCTTCATACAGTGCACAGTGATGGAACATGGCTGTAGGTGCGGAGAGGCCCTCATTCTTGAGTCTTACTAGAGAGGGGACCTATGAATCTTGTAAATGTGATGACATCGGCAATGACAGACTCTTCAGCCGCCTGGTAGTCTGTAATTGAAGCCAGGAATTCAGCACACGTTCTGACACACCCAGCCTTCACTGTGGGTTCCCAGAAGCGGGTTCTTGCATAGCCATTAGGCTGGGAGGACCCTTACTTAATGGATCCTCTGTGACAAGTTCCAAGCCCTCAGAGCCGAGTCCTAAATACTCAAACCAAGCATTATTTTTTCTCTCTCTGTTTTCATTCCCAGTTCTACTTAAACTGTTCTTGCTACTTATATTCCCAGTTGAAAACTCTCCAGTAAATGAGAGCCAAGCTCCATGCAAGTATCTTGGGATGTTCTTTTGGTTTAACTGAAACCTTTTTTTTTTTTTTGTTATAATCAGAGCCTAAAATCGATCAAACCAGAAAGTTTCTATACTGCACTGGAGCTCCAGGCAAATAGGTTGGGTTTTTTTCCTGAAGTTCTCCACCTCTCTTCCATAATGAGGTGCTTTGTTTCCATGATTGGGCTCTGATCCAGACTTCTAGACTCTGTGACAGGACATTTCACCCCTCCCTCTGCCTCTGGGCAGGACTGAACTTAACTCATCCCAGGCTGAAGGATATCTCTCCTCTAGACTTTGTTTCAGGATTTCCTGAATCTTTGGCAGCTTTTGGTTAAATATGTGCAGCTTTTTGCCCTTGTTGTCTAATCTTAATTTCCTATAGCAATTTTAGCTCATTACTTCTCATTGTAGAAAGAAAGATTCCTGTCCCTCTTATATCTTTCCAGCTAAATGGGTCTGTTCTTTTTACAATGCTCCTCAAATGTTAGTTTGGCCTCATATTTTTCTTATGCCAAAAGAGGAAAGTTAGTGTTGTTTGAAATATGCCTCATTATATGAGCATGGTTGACCTCAGCTAGCATTTCATATTTTGGTCACTATTGTTATTGCGTCCCATCTCCAACATATCTCATCCTTCCTTTGGACTGAGACTTCAAATGCCAATTTTTTTCCACCTGGGATGCCTTTCCCTCTCATCAGTCCTGACCTTCGATTACTTCCAAACTCTGTCCTATTCCCTCTTTATAAAAGTATATGCCTTTTTCTCTGCATTCCCTCTGTCTTCCCAATCATTCCAATACTCCTAGCAACAATGCAAAGAATTTTATTCAGCTGGCCTCAAGACCTATTTTTGCTTCATTGTCTCCAAATAGGAAGTTCTGATTAAGACTTAAAAGGAATATACAGGGAACCAGCAGGAAAGTGTAGAAGTATGTGTAATAACATGGAAGTCAGGAACCCCAGGATTCTAGTGTGGGTCTGTAACTTTGGGCAATTTATAACCTCTCTGGCTTTTCAATTTAATTATTTGGACAAGATTCCCAGCCAGGGAATCTCTAAGAATTCTTCATACTTGAAAACTTATGAATTTGTATTTTCCTCTCTTTCTTGTTCTTCTCCAGTATTGTGGACAGAACTCTATAAGCAGGGAAATCACAAAATAGGAGAATAATAATGAATTAAAAGATAATTGGGAGCCCTGGCTGGTGGCTCAGTGGATAAGGCACCGGCCTGCGAACCTAAAGGTCACTGGTTCAATTCCCAGCCAGGGCACATAACCAGGTTGCAAGCCAGGTCTCCAGCCAGCTTTGTAGCTGGAGGCAGGGGAAAGGCAACCATACATTGATGTCTCTCTCCCTCTCTGCCTCCCTCCCTTCCTCTCTCTCTAGAAATAATAAAATCTTTATTAAAAAAAAAAAAAAGATAATTGGAACTCACAGAAGAAGGATCATGCGGAGATACAGGGAGAAGATGGCTATCTACAAGCCAATGAGAGAGGCCTCAGAAGAAACCAAGCATGCTAATACCTTGATCTTGGACTACTAGCCTTCAGTATTATAAGAAATAAATTTTTGTTGAAGCTAAGATGGGGGGTGGTATACAAAATTAACAACACACACACACAAAAACTATTCTAATGTGTGAGTGGTGCTGGTGGTAATGACTGGTAACTTGTAGTGAATAGAAGAGGATGGTGAAAGGCTCTTGCACCTCTTACCCTCTTACAATCTTACAAAAATCGCTGTGATATATTTTAGAGGGTAGGGAAGTAGCTATGGCCTATGCCTTACATCCTCTGCACAGTGGCCTGATATCTTAGACGTATGCTTATTTCACTGTGAAAAGCCTGGTCCACCCTCACTAATGTCACTGAAGAAAGAAACTACATTAAGTTCTGATTCATTTATTTCTTAGAAATGCTGAAATCCTATGAGTAAAAAGATTACTTCTATCTGGAACATCCCCCCCTCCAAATATCATCTTTATTTTCTAAATGGAACTTGAAGTTTTTTCTATAATATATTGGTTGTTATGCTTCATAACAATCCTTGTAAAATAAAAAACCATAAAAACCAATAATTTATAAGGTTATATGGCTGTGTGTTTGTGTGACAGAGAGAGGGGGGGACAATTTATATGATTATTATAGTGAATTAGAAGAGCTTTAGAGAAACGTCATCCTGACCATGCCACTTACCCTAAGCTGGGACAGACTCACATTAGTTTAAACAACTGAACTACTTAAATGTTTGTTTTGTTTTGTTTTGTTTTTTTTGAGGAGAGTCCCTGAAGAGCTAGAGGGGAGAGAAGTGGGGAAGGCTAACATTTATTAAATACTTACCCAATGCTAGGTATTGTGAAAGATTCTTTATATATCATATTTGCCTAAATATGAGGTGAAGTTTATCTTCCTTAAAGAGGAAATTTCTTTGTTTGAATCCTTACAAAGTCTCATATTATAGAATATGCTTATTCTTAATTACTTGATTTTTAAAAATTGGGTTCTTTTTAGGGAAGATACATTAGCCAACTAACAAGCAGCAAACTAAGAAACAAATAACTCCCACCCTCGCCCCCCAAAAACCCCACAAAACAACAATAGTTTGTATTGCTTTTAGAGACTATTTGGTGGAATTTTTTTCCAACTAAAAACTAAAACTAGAGAAGGAAAAGAAAAGAAAAGAAGAAGAAGAAGAAAAAAAAAAAAAAACGAACTAAAATCACTTCAGTTTCTGGGAACATGATAGGCTAGGTTATCTGAATCAACTTTCCTGCTGTACAAGTATACTGTAAAAAATGCAGTATAAAATATTTAAAATATCTTAAAAACATCCAAGATCTGGCAAAATAGTAAGGGAATACGGGGCCAAATCTAATGAAAAGTGGAAGCTCAAAGTGGCAATTGGAACAGAGAGGCTTCTTTAGATCAGAAGGTATTTGCTGATCAAGGTAAACTTGAACTGTTTTTTTTTGTTTGTTTGTTTTTTTAATTTATTTGTTTGTTTTAAAGATTTTATGATTTCCAGAGAGAGGGGAAGGGAGAGAGACAGAGAAGGAGAGAGACATCAATGTATGGTTGCCTTTCACCTGCCTCCAGCTACAGACCTGGCTGGAGACCTGGCTTGCAACCTGGTATGTGCCCTGGCTGGGAATTGAACCAGCGACCTTTGGGTTTGTAGGCCAGCGCCTTATCCACTGTGCCATCAGCCAGGGCTTGACCTCTGTTTTTGGTGGGTGGTCTCAGAAATTAAAACTGGGCAGAGGCAAAGAAGGGGAGCAGCTTAGACAAGAACCTAGTATAAAGGAACCATGGACATGGACAACAGGTGGGATTGACTTTGGGGGGAATGGGTGGGTGGGGAGGGGGACAGAGGGGAGCAAAAAGGGGATGGATGTAATACAACAACAATAAAGTTAAAAAAAAATTAAAACTGAGGGCTGGCTCAAAGTCGGGAATCTAATAAAAGACCCTCCTTACATTAAACTGAAGACTCAAAGAGTTGCACCCTTAGGGTACAGGTGAAACAGAGGTATATCTAACCTTTCTGCCACCTCCTCAAAGACTACAGAGATTTTCCTTGGTGCTGAGCAGGGCAGGGAGAAAAAATTATAAGCCAGGTTGATTGGCAGCCCAAAATTACATTTGGTAATTAAAGGAAACTTCAAACCTTGAATTTAGCTTAAAATTATTCTAGACAAGTATTTCTTTTTTTTTTCTTTTAATTTTATTGTTGTTGTATTACATCCATCCCCTTATTGCTCCCCTCTGTCCCCCTCCCCAACCACCTAAAGTCAATCCCACCTGTTGTCCATGTCCATGGTAGACAAGTATTTCTTCTAGGTAGCTGGCAAAGGCAAATACAAATTCTCCCTCATCGAAGGCACCTTCACCTTCATCTTAAGCTTTAAAAATCCTCACAAGTAATATTTTAATCCTCACCCAAGGACATGCTTATTGATTTTAGAGAGAGGGGAGAGAAGGGAGAGAGGGAGAGAGAGAAGCATCAATCAGTTGCCTCCTGGCTGGGGACCAAACTCACAACCTAAGCATGCGTCCTGACTGGCAATTGAACCCATGATCTTTTGGTTTATAAGATGGTGCTCCAACCAACTGAGCTACACCTGCCAGAGCCACAACTAATTCTTCAAATTCAATGAATAAGCAAACACACAAGGAGAGAAGGTACCATAAATGAGAATCAGCAAAAACAATAGACAGCAGAAACAGATTCACAATGACTTTGGCCATCAAAATTAGCAGGCATATATTATAAAACAAGCTTGCAAATAGTTGTAAGGGAAAAGGAAATATGAAAAATAACCTAGTTGACTTGAAACAGAACCAATAAAATGAATCTAACAGCAGATTGAATCCAGTTGAAGATAAAATTAATAAACTAGAAGGCAAGTCAGAAGAATTACAGAATGCAGCAAAGAGATAAAAATACAAAAATATGCAAGAAGCATGAGAGATATGAAAGACATATCAAAAAGACCTACCACGCATTAAAGTTCCAAAACAAAAGGAGAGAAGGGATAGTGCAGAGACAACATTTAAAGAGGTAATGACACAATTTTCTAAAACTGATTAAAGTCACTGGGAAGCTCAGTGACTCCTAAGCAAGAAATGAAAAGAAATCCATACCTAATGTGTTAATGAAATGGCAGAACATGAACAATGAAGAAAACTAGGAGCCAGGTAAAAGATCTGATTCAGATCATGAAGAAGTAACTGATATGAAACTTGCCCTCCCACTGTAAACAACTAGAAAATATTTTTGAAAATCTGTTTTGAGACATTGGAATAAGAAGTAATGCGGGCCATGATCACTGAGAGAGAGGAAACAAACAAGGCATACCCTCTAATCACTGTGGATTCCAACCTGGAGGCAGTTTTCAAACAGCAGCAACAGAGAGGGGCCATCAAGCAGAATGTGGTGGTCACTCAACACTGAAGACATACAGGGTGCACACAATCAATTGGCAAAATTTTAGTAAAATTAACAACGTACCACAAAAATGTTATATTTTGAAATAAATTTATTCTTATATGTAAATACATAAACATAGTCATTATTTTTTTTAATTGTTAAAAAAAGTCTCCATTTGCTGCAACAATAGATTCGATTTGACTTTGGAATCTTGAGCACACTTTAATTAACTTTTCTTTATCCATGGACATCATTGTGTTTTCAATATTAGCTTTAACAGCCTCTTCATTGGAATGAGATTGCTTATTAATTTCTCTCTCACAAATGCTGCATACGTAATAGTCTAAAGGATTTGCATCTGGTGAACTAGGTAGCCAGATTTCCTTTGACTAGAATTCAGGAACATTGACACTGAGAAATTCTTGCACCTTTTTGACATTTTGTGCTGGTGCACACTTGTTGGAAGATAAAATGACGTCCATTTGTGACTTGCTTTATCCATGGTACAACTACTCTCAAAACATCAAGGTAAACATCCTGGATCTTCATTGATGATCTCCTGGATTCCGTATACAATATCTGTATTGTGCGATCCTTGCATACCTTTTGTATTTTCCTTGTTGGTGTGGTGACATCAGGAGCAGCATCATACACCTTCTTCACATTGTAAACTATATGTAAAGGGATGTTATTGAAGTCCACAATTTCCTTAGCAGTTTGCCCTCCACACAGTCCAGAAACTATGGTTGCTCTCAGAACTTAATACTTTATATCTGAAACAATGATGTTAAATCATAACCTTAGAAACATAGTTTTTCAACATTAATAAGCATGAGAAATAAGGAGATGCAAAGTCACTGACAATTGATCGCATGCACCCTATAGAAGCTGGGGCGGCTAGAATTGGTGGGTTAGAATACTTGAGAGGAGGGAACTATGTAGAGAAAGAGCTATAGAAGTCTATGTACAGTCTCCTGAAATCTTTGGCTGAATGTTAATCTGTACATGGGTAGGGTGAAATTCCATGATGCTGAGCAAAGAATGACAGGTAAATATAAGCTGAGCAATTCCTAAAGTTTACACAGGGCTGAGAAACACTCAAATTCCATCTGCCAAGCATAGAGATACCATTGAACAATATCAAGGCAATCAGTCAAGACTTCAAAAGGGTGATGCCTTTATATAAAGGTTAAACAAGTCCAGACTCATCCCTGAAAACACTTTAAAAACAAGCCCCAAAAAGATAAAGCCTGTCTTCAAGTAACTTAATGTTTGTCAAAACAAACTTCAGCTCTGGCTGGTAGCACAGTGGGTAAGGCGCCGGCCTGCAAACCCAAAGGTCGCAGGTTCAATTCCCCAGCCAGGGCACATAACCAGGTTGCAAACCAGGTCTCCAGTCAGGTCTGTGGCTGGAGGCAGGTGAAAGGCAACCATACATTGATGTCTCTCTCCCTCTCTGCCTCTCTCCCTTCCCCTCTTTCTAGAAATAATGAAATAAAATCTTTAAAAAAAAAACAAAACTTCAACTTTTTTTAAAAAAGTAAACAAAATCCAAATATTCAGCAATGTAACATTCCAAATATCAGAATTCAACAAAAAATTTCTAGGCATGCAAAAAAAGCAGTCAATTTTGATCCATAAACAGAAAGAAGTAAGTGACTAGAAACAGACCTAAAAGATAAAGATGATGTAATTACTAGATAAAGACCTTAAAAGTGATTAGACTATGCACAAGGATTTAAAAGGAAGACATGAATATAAAGAAGACAGAAGTAGAGATATTTTTAAAAATGGAATTTCTTTAACTGAAACTAGAATATCATTGATGAAAATTTTACTGAATGGACTTAAAAGCAGATTAGACACTGCAGAAAAAAGACCAGTAATCTAAAAACATGAAAACCATTCAAACCAAAGCACATAGAGAAAAAATACTGAAAAACAAAAAGAAAGACCTTTGGTGACCTATCCGACAATATCAAGTAGTTTAACATTCATGTAATGACACTGAAAAAAATTGAAGATATAGTAGCCAATTATCCACTATTTTGATAAAAACTGTAAACCTACAGATTCAAGAAGCTCAGTAAACCTCAAGCTGGCTAATCATAAAGACAATTACATCAAGGCCCATCAGAATCAAATAGATAGAAATTTTAAAGTATCCAGAGAGGCAGATTAAAATAAGGAAAAGACATTTAAAATAAGGAAACAAAAAAGATAAAACTGATTAAAGATGTTTTGCCAGAAACAATGTAAGCCAGGAGATATTAGAAAAACATTTTTAAAATGTTGTGACTTCTATCCAAGATGGAGGCATAGGTAGACATACTTCACCTCCTTTCGCAACCATGAGAAGGATTACATCTACCTCAAAACAAACAAGCAAACAAACAAACAAATAAAACAATTGGAAATACCAGAAAATCAAACTGCATGGAAGTCCAACAAGGATATAAAGAAGTAATACTTATCCTGATGGGTAGGAGGGGTGGAGATAGGGAGCTGGGGTATAGAGGACAGTGTGATGATGGCAGCAGTGGCAGCAGTGGAAGCAGTGGCAGCAGGGCAGTGATTACAGCCTGCTGGTGGAAAGAGTGGTCACACGTTATAAAAGTCAGAAGGGACACCTTGAGGGCAATCCCAGTGGCAGGTTAGGCCTCAAAACTCGCGGTTCCAGTGCACAGGGAAAATAAAGCCTCATTGATTCTGGCTGTGAAAACCAGTGGGAATTGGGACAGCATAAGAAACTGCTGGTCTCTCAAGAGAGTCCATTTAGAGGGCCCATATGGTCCTAGAATATATGCAAACCCAGTCACTCTGGGAACCATCACCAGAACAACAACTAAAGGGGTGCCAGTCCCATAAGGGAAGTGGATGAAGTGACTGGAAATGGGGTGAGTGCCAGGCAAGTGGTATTGTTCCCTCTCTGACCCCATATGCAGTGCCACAAGATGGTGAAATGGGTCACCCCCCACTGAGGAATACCTAAAGCTCCACCCCTTACAAGGAACAGGTGCAACAGCCCTACCTAAGACACGGAAGCAAACTAGGAGGGCTGTCAAGTTGAGGAGACAGAGAAATATGGCCCACAAGAAGGAGCAGATCAAGGCTTCAGAGGGAGCTAAGTGAGGAAGAGATAGTTAACCTAATAGACGCAGAATTCAAAACACTGGTGATAACGATGTTTACAGAAATAATTGAATATGGCAGACACATAAGGGACAAAGTAAAGGCTGTACTAAGGGAAATGAAGAAAAATCCACACAAAACCAATAGTAAAGGGAAGGAAGCTGAGGTTCAGATCAATGATTTGGAACATAAGGGGGGAAAAACCAACAATAGTCAACCAGTACAGAATGAAGAACAAGAATTGAAAAAAATGAGGAGGGCCTAAGAACTTCTGGGACAACTTTAAATGTGCCAACATCTGAATCTTAGGGATGCCAGAAGGGTAAGAGTAAGAGCAAGAAATTGAAAACTTGTGTGAAAAAATAATGAAAGAAAACTTCCCTAATTTGGCAAAGGAAATAGACATACAAGTCCAGGAAACACAGAGAGTCCCCAAAATTCTAGATCCAAAGAAGACCACGCCAAAACACATCATAATTAAAATGCTAAATATTAAAGATAAAAAGAGAATCTTAAAAGCTGCAAGACAAAAGAAGAGAGTTATCTACAAAGGAGTTCAAATAAGAGTATCAGCTGATTTCTCAAAAGAAACTTTGCAGGCAAGAAGTGACTGGCAAGAAGTATTCAAAGTGATGAAAAGCAAGGACCTACAACTAAGATTACTCTACCCAACAAAGCTATAATTTAGAATGGAGGGGCAGATAAAATGCTTCCCAGACAAGGTAAAGCTAAAGGAGTTAATCATCACCAAGCCCTTATTATATAAAATGTTATAGGGACCCATTTAAGAAAAAGAAGAAAATCAAAACTATGAACAGTAAAATGACAATAAACACAACTATCAACAAATTAATCTAAAACAACAACAAAACCCTAAGCAAACAACTAGAACTGGAATAGATCTATAAATATGGAAATCATATGGAGGCTTATCAATGGAGAGGGAGAAAGGGGAGAATGGGGAGAAAAGTGCAGGGATCAAGAAACATAACTGGTAGATACAAAATAGACAAGGGTATGTTAAGACTAGTAAAATAAATGGAGAAGCCATCTATGCATGATCCATACACAGAACTAAGGGAAGGGAGGGATTGCTGAAGGGAAAGAAGATACTAGGCAAAGGGGGGCAAAGGGGAAAATAATTGGGACAACTGTAATAACGTAATCAATAAAATACACTTAAAAATAAAGAAAATGTGATAAGTATGTAGCAACGTAGAATATATATCTAGTACAAATGTTTATCAAAATGAATGTGTAATAAAGACTTTTTTTTTCCCCCAAACAGAAGCTGAGTAAATTCTGAGTGTTAAAGGAAATTTGTCAGGCTGAAGAAAAATGATAGTGAATGGAAACTTAGATTTACAAGAGTTCCAGAAATGCTAAATATGTGGGTAAATATTAAAAGACTTTTATTGTCTTAAAATTTTCTTTAGAATATAACTTGGCTGTTTAAATAAAAATAACACTGTATTGTTAGGCTTATAAAACACGGAGAAGTAAAATGTATGACAACAATAGCACTAAGTTAATGGAAATAAACTATTGGAAAGTTTTTACATTATATATGAAATGGTGTAATATTCTTTGAATATAGACTTTGATAGTTAAAGATGCACATTGTAAACCTTGAGCAACCAATAAAAATAATAAAATGGAAAAGCATAGCTATTAAGCCAGTAGTGAAGATAAAAATGGAATCCAAAACTTAATTAATTTTAAAGAGGAAAGGGGAAACAGAACAGACTTAATTCCAAATATACTTATAATTACATAAACTATAAATGGTTAAAATATTCTAATTAAAAGGTAGAAATTGCCAGTTAAAATTTTACAAATTATGACCAAATAATATGTCATTTACATTTTAAATATAGAGGTATGGCTCTGCCTAGTGTGGCTCAATGGACTGAATGCCAGCCTGTGAACCGAAAGGTTGCCGGTTCATTCTCAGTTAGGGCACATACCTGGATTGTGGGCCAGGTCTCCAGCTGGGGGTGTTCGAGAGGCATCTACATATTGATGTTTCTTTTCCTCTCTTTCTCCCTCCCTTTCTTTAAAATTAAATAAATATAATCTTTAAAATAAATAAATAAATATAAAGATACAGATAGATTGGAAGCAAAAGGGTGAGAAAAGATGTGGCATGCTAACAGAAACTACATGAAGACTAGATGTACTATGCTAATCTCAAAGTAGAGTTCAGTACATGGAATAGTACTAGAGATGAAGAGGGCTATTTCATTCATAATAATAAAAAGTTCAGATCATCAAAAGGACATAGTAATAATAAATAACTATTCAATAGTTAGCAAATTACAGAGCATCAAAATATACGTAGTGCTCTGGATGGTGTGGCTCAGTGAATTGAGCACAGACCTGTGAATTGCAGAGTTGTTGGTTTGATTCTTGGTCAGGGCATATTCCCAGGTTGTGGGCCAGGTCTGCAGTTAGGGGTTTGCAAGAAGCAACTGATTAATCTCCTGCACGTTGATGTTTATCTCCTTCTCTTTCTCTCTCCCTTCCCCTCTCTCTAAAAAATAAAGAAATAAAATCTTTAAAATATATATATGAAGCAAAACTACCATAACTATAAAAAGAAATACATAAACATATTATTATAATTGGAGATTTTAACTACTGTCTCTCAATAACTAATAGAACAAATGGTCAGAATATTAGTAAGGAAATAAAAGTCTTGAATAACATTACTAACCAATTTGACCTAGTTTTCTTATATAGGATATTACCCCCGGTGATTGCAGAATATATATTATTTTCAAGTACACATGACTATTCACCAAGATCAACCATTTGCTGGGCTATAAAACAAGCCCTACTAAATTTAAAAGGACTAAACTCATAGAGTACACTCTCTAACCACTATAGCCATTATCAAAGAATTCAATTAAAAACCTAACAAAAAGTACATCAGAAAAATCCTCATTATTTTAGGATTTGGTAAATATGATATTCACCCATAGTTATATTTAAGACTTAAAAGATTTTCATTATATCTTACCCTTCAGTGTTTATCTTTTTAAAAAGATTTTATTTATTATTTTTAGAGAGAAGGGAAGGGAGAGAGGAAGAGAGGGAGAGAAATATCAATGTATGGTTGCTTTTCATGTGCCTCCAGTTGGGGACCTGGCTGGAGACCTGGCTTGCAACCCAGGCATGTACCCTGACTGGGAATCAAACTGGTGACCCTTTGGTTTGCAGGCCAGTGCTCAATCAACTGAGCCACACCAACCAGGGTCAGATTTTATCTTTGTACATAAAGCTCACTAGTCTCATAAATTATCCCCTCATCTCTTCCCTGGGCCATCCCTAACTTAATTATGTCTTTTTTTTTTTTTTTTTTTTAAGATTTTATTTTATTATTTTTAGAAAGAGGAGAATAGAGAGAGGCAGAGGGAGAGAGACATCAACGTATGGTTGCTTTTCACCTGTCTCCAGCCACACACATGACTGGAGACCTGGCTTGCAACCTAGTTTTGTTGCCCTGGCTGGGAATTGAACCTGCAATCTTTGGGTTCACAAGCCAGTACCTTATCTACTGTGCTACCAGCCAGGGCTTAATTATGTCTTAAAGAGAGGAATCTAGGAGTGGGTTCTTATCCTATGTGTGACCACACCATTGCATTGCACAAAGTCACATGTGAAGGGACGGACTTGAGAAAAAAAAGTGAAGGCATTAGCCAAAAAACATATATGCCTAACCTATAGACACAGACAACAGCGTGGTGATGGTGTGAGGGAAGGGGTGTGGCAAAGGCCAGGTGGTGGTGGGTAAAGTGGGGGGAAATGGGGAAATCTTTAATAAACAATGAAATCAAATTTCAAAAAAGAAAGCAAGGAAAGTATCTTAAAGAAAGATAAAATATCAGGTAAAGGCACCACTTCCATTTAAGAAAAAAATCACATCTAAACATTGCTCCATAAGCATTCTAGTATTCTTGTGTTCTTAGTGACAAGAAGCACGGCTCTGCCCTTTAATAACAGAGATAGATATAAAAGAAATATCAGTCCCTGACTTGAGGATCTCTCAGTCTAGGGATGCAATTGTATCACATGGCCCCTCTGAAAATATCCTTTCGTGTGAAGCAACAACCTTTTTCAGAAGCAATGACTACGTAATACGTTCCTTCTTATTTGCTCTTTCTTTTTTTCTGCTTTGCTCTTGCTCATCCTTCACTGTTGCTTTCCAGGATTGCACTCTTCAATGAAGTATTATCATACAAACATCTGCTTCTGGCTCTGATTTCTAGAGCCAAGAAATCAGAAGAGAGAAGAGGAGAACCTGAGAGATAAGGCAGAGGAATGAGGTCTTTGGTAAAGGTTTGACTGCACTCATATATACCAAAGATTAGGGTGTATTTAAATGTTAGCTTCAAGTTTATGGCCCCAGGGACCTGGGGAGGGAAGTGAGTAAAGGTTCTTTTCCTGCAATGAGGAAATGGGGGAATGAGAGTCTACTCTAGTGCTCCTTAAGGTGTTAAGGTATGTCTGTATTATAAATAGATGATTTGAAAGTCTCAGATCTCCTGGGTCACAGTCCTCTCCCTGTACCCCTTATCACTATTTGATATGTATACATTTTCAGTGGAGTTGAATAAAGCTAGGTCTGACTTTTAATCCATTTTATGGCATAAAGTTTAGTCAAAAGAAATGCAATCATGATGACAGACTTATGAAGTCATCTTCCCTGTCTTCAAGTTTAATATAGTTTAACAACTTAAAAACCTAATAAATAGACTGGTTTTTGCCCCACACAGGGTTGCACTGCATCAAGCACAGGTTTTTCCTAAAAACCATCTTTGAAAGACTCTCTCTCCTGCACACACAAGTACTATTTTTAAAAAGGAAAAGAGGAGAGCACACTGAAGCTGCAAAGTCATCTGTCAAAACCAGGCTATACTGAAGAAGGAGGAAGAGAACTAGACTCAAAAGACCATCCTCAATAGACCAGGTCTTTTATATATTTTGTTTTATTAAAACTTTAAAACAATACAAATGGTAGATATTATTTATCTTCATTTTGCAAATATGAAAATCAAGTTTCAAAGATATCAATAGTGGTGTTGGGATTTAAACTCAGGCCTGACCGATTCCTAGCTTATGATCTTTCTTCTCACATACTAAGTCTAAACAGCCATCAGTGAAATTTGTGTTTGTAGGGGGGTTGTGTATTTGTGTTTATTTTTTTCATCAGTGCAGTGGCACTTTTTGTGCCCCTGTGGCAAGGGTTATGCCACCAAGAAAGGATCAATATTTACTAAGGAAATTATTTATCTCTCAACAACAATCACACACACACACACACACTACCAGGGGCCACTCATGGGGCTATGCATTTTCTCACATATCATCTTTGCGAAACACAATTTGTACCCATTTTATGGCTAAGGAAATGTTTGAACCACAAGACAAGGTATTGCATTTAGCACTATTGCTAACAAGCTCAATTAATTGGCATCTCAGTCATTTTGGTGGGTGGGCAGAGTAAAGACTGCTTTAAAGGCTACTAGAGAGGTGGGTTATTTGACTCAGGAAATGTATCTTTTGTCTAATTCAATCCCTGCTTCTGTAGCTTCATTCTATTTCCTGTGGTTTTTATTTCCTCAGAAAGAATGGAGAATAGCTGCTGGTGGTCCTGCATGGAAGAAGTCTTCAGAGATTTGAAGCTCATTATGTGTTGAGGATGGTTATCTCCCAGTCCCCATCATTTCATATTAGAGTGGACTTAACTCTTCAGTGTCTCTCAATAGAGGCTCAGAGACATGATATAAGTGAGTCCGTTCCTTTTCATTCTCTGAACCTTGAAGGTACACGAAAGGTGTGTCCTGAAAGTATCAAGCCATTATCAATATAATTAAAATAGTTCATACAACCAATACTTTATGGGCAGACAGTGAAGTATTTCAGCTGGGTTAAATAGCCTTGCAAAAAGCTACTGGCCTTGCTCATCCATGGTGAGTGTGGATTTGAATAGATAGTCAGGGAAGATAGAGGGCTTGTGACCTAGTTTTCACCATATTTTACATCCTCTTTCTAGCCTTTTATTTCCTACACTTCTTCCCCAGACTTAGTACGCTTTCCTTAATTCTCTCCATGAATTTCAGTTCACTCCTATTTCACCACCCTTTCCCACTGCTCCTTGCAAAACACATGCTAAGACACATGCAGGAAACTTGTGCATATCCCTTCATTTTAATCCTTTACTTCCTGATTTGATGTTTCTATTTAGTTTCTTCACATCTTTTTAGCACTTTCCCCTAAAGTTAAGTAAAGTGCCTCCTGCCTTTCCTTGTATCTCTATACCTTTGTCCCCTTGTCATGAGTGCCATCTCATCTCCCCCATAGGCCTGATCTCTCCCTGTGGGAAGGAACTTGATCTTCCACCTCTAGATTTTCCCTCTACTCTCAGAAGTGATTGATCATTTGATGATTCTCCAAATCAGTGAATTATTTCTTAAATTTCTATTTAAAGTCTTGCTCTAATTTTGGATATGAATCCAGCATTTAAGAACAAATGTTTTGCCCTGGCTGGTGTGGCTCAGTTAGTTGGGCATTGTCTTACAAAATGAAAGGGTGCCAGTTTGATTCCTGGTCAGGACACATGCATGGGTTGTGGGCCTGGTCCCCATTTGGGGCATGTGTGAGAGGTAACTGATTGATGTTTCTGTCTCACATTGATGTTTCTCTCTCTTTTTCCCTCCCTCCTCCTCTCTCTAAAAATAAATAAATAGCCCTGGCTGGTGGCACAGTGGATAAGGCGACTGCCTGTGAACCCAAATGTCACTTGTTCTATTCCTAGCCAGGGCACATAACCAGGTTGCAACCCAGGTCTCCAGCCATGTATGTAGCTAGAGGCAGGTGAAAGGCAACCATACATTGATGTCTCTCTTCCTCTCTCCTTTCCCCTCTCTCTAAATATAATAAATAAAACCTTTTTTTTTAATAAATAAAATAAAAATAAATAAATCTTTTTTTAAACAAAGAACAAATTTTTCTTGTTTATGACATTAGCGCAGGGTGACAGGGGAAGTATGAGAGGAAAAATGATTCTGGAGATGTGCACAATTTCTTAAGCCAGTTAACTAAGACAGTTCACATGTTTATTACGTGTAAACTACTGAGTAATTAATTTAGGGAGTGTTATAGACAGTTTAATACTTACAAGATTAAGGGATAAGCCAGTTTATATAAAGGAAGAAGAACCGTGATACAGATCTACATCTGATATTGAATATGACAAATGAAAGATGAGACATTAGAAAAATTTCCATAAGTTATATAGTTCAGAATGTAGATACAAAGAGTCAGGTCTTAAGTACTGGCACATAAACTGTCTTTTAGGAAATTAAAAATCCTAACTTGACTGTTCATTGCCCATCAGCATGCGTCTTGGCTGCTCTACCTAGACATCCCCGAATTGGCACTGCACACCCTTTCCAATGAATGCTTATGTAAATCATAATTGCAAAGTTATAACTCCTTGGGCAAAACTAAATTTTTAAGTTAGTCTGATAACCTCTAATATTTCATTGTTGTCTTCATTTTATTATCCCAGTTGATCAAGAGTTGCCTGAGATAAAACCAAGATTACTGAGTGCCTGGAATAGGTATGGCAGGAATGGCAAGGTATGGTCAGTTCCAAATCACAAAAGAACTAAACCATGTTACTTGAAGTGGATGTGGCCCTATTGACCAGCCCCAAATCTTCTCTGCCTACTGTCTGAAATGCCCATTCTGTCCCACACCATTTTCTCTGACCTGTAGCTGGTTTAGTTTTGCTTATTTCACCTTGCCTAGTCTCTGCTCTTCTGATCTCAGCCTTTTTTAGGAAGGCTGTCTATACATACTGAGAAGAAAGCTCTTCCCCCCTTCTTTGCTTCTTTCTTTTAGTCACTAAATGCATATGTATAATGCTAAATCTACCTTCTGGTGTTGTTAACTCTGTCCTACAATTGGTGATTTTAGTGGAGGAAAGTGCTTTTCTGAAAGGGCTACTTGATTCTTGATTCAATTAGCCCAACATAGGTAGACTATCAGCTTGCTCTCTGTTTGCCTTTGCCCTATTATTTTGTCTCTCTGTAATATTTTATTTATTTAAAAAAAAAAAAAAAACCTATCAGGTGCTTACTGTGTGCCAAGAATTATACTATATTGTGGTTCAATAGTGATACAAATTGCTGTTTCTCCCTATCACATATTTTAAAAGCCTGATGAAGAAAGTGATATTAAGAAAACAGCTGTAAGAGGAAGTTGACTTTTTTCCCTTATCCCTGGAGGTTTTATTTAAGGGGAAGGTGGGGGTGAAAATGCCAATATTGTTAGTCAGGTATTTCTTCCTCATCTTAGCTCCTACCCTGGATAGCAGGGGCTGGTCCCCCCACACACACACCATACCTTCTCACCCTTATTTTCTTTCCCCAGGCTTCCCCCCTTAAGAAGTAGCCTGTCACTGTAATTAAGCAGTCTGTAATCAACAAAATCCCATTAAGAAATAATTAGGCCAGTAATGCAGTGGATGCTATTGATGGGAGATTAGTGAAACTCATGTGGTTTCCTACAACTCCCCCACTTTCTGAGGAAGGTGGGGGCAGGTGGAGAAAGAGTTGATTCAGCAGTTTTAGTATTAATCCCTGCACTCCACTGACACTCCAGAATAAGACTCCTTATTGAAGTTGGATGTTTTGGATGGAACCAGGCTCCCACGGTGTACGTGAGCACTGCTGGCAGGGTCATATCACAATCATCTCTATATTCCCAGCCTCACACCTTATAAATGCCCAGTAAATATTACATGACTTCTGGGAGAGGATGGGCTGAAAGCACAAATAGAGCATAGGACCCAAGTGCCCTGCCTTTTTGCTCAAGACTTTCTCATATAGATTGTGGTTTTCATTAGCATCTGGGTAAATGTCACTGACTAGGGAGGCTCTTGGCACTAAGGATGACAAGCTCTTTTTACACTTCTCCCATGTTGAATCCTGCTTATAATTACCTGTATATAAAGGCCTAAGTTCTTAGAGGACAGTGGCCATTTCACATAGTTTTATGTTCCACAGAGCACATGTAAAGTACTCATGCTTATCTTGCAGCAGCATATGGAAAAGGTGCCACTCCAGGAAGTCAGGAAAGATCCCAAGACTATCCCTTTCTGTTAATTTTACTGAGTCCACTGAAACAATGAAAGGACTAAACAATTTAAGAGTAAACAATCTAGAGGTTCATGAAATGTTTTATGTGATCTATGCTGAGGAAGCTGGCTCTATATTAAGATGTAGTTAATCCACTTGCCTAAAGTGAACTGTAGAGAGTCTAAAGAGGAATGTGGAGTCAGGGGAGTGACTTCTCAAAGCACCTTTCAGCCCAAGGCTCCCAGCAGCTTGTGCAACCTCAGTATCACTTGAACTTGTAGTTTTTTGTTTTTGTTTTTAAGAGCTGCATGGACCAATCAGGCAACTGAAAGATAGAAGTTTATATAACTCTTTTCTCTACTTTCACAACACTGCCTCCAAGTTGTACATCCTCTTCTTAAACAAAGAAAGACTTGATAACTTCTTTCAAGGGAGAAAGTTCTTCTAAAGGAGGAGTCAACATAGGATGGTGGTTAAAGGCACAAGTTGCAAGTCACATAGGTCTGGGTTTCAATCCAAAGGAGTTCCAATTCATTCTCTGCTTACTAGGGTAAATTACCTAATCTAATCTCTGAATTGGTGGTAAGAATACCTACCCACAATGATCTGTGAGATTAAAAGAGAAGAATGCAAAGTACTTCCTAGCACCAAGCCTGGCTGATGGTAAATGCTGAAAAATGATCGTTAAATAGAATAAAGCTAAATATAGTTTCAGTACCCCCTCTTCTAGCATGTGTTATGTAATTTTGCCTGGATTTATGTGAGCTTTGTGATTGTTCTCATTTGTCTTTGTTTGTGTTTTGTTTCCCCACTTAGACTGTAAGTGCTGCTGGGAGCTTGTGTTTTTTTATATTAACTCTTTGATGTCATTGAATCCCATAGAAGGTTTTAGGGCAAGCTTCCTGCCTATGTATCAAATAATAATTATTGGCCCATTTGCCATTTCAAATGTATAAAATGTGTTATTCGATCTCCTATATCAGAGGAACTTACTCTGTGTTAAGATATAATTCATTTACTTTCCTTAAGTGCATCCAGTGGAACCCCAGAAGTGTTTTTAAGAAAAACAAGATCAAGAACTTAGGTGCATATTGCAGATGGTAGGAAAGAAAAGAAAGCCTGCAAAGTAGAATAGGGTTGAATGAGAAAATTGGGTCTGTTAGACTTGGCTGAACCCACACATTGAATAGAACCATCTCTTTCAAGGCTGTAGGCATGAGCTTTGCAAGTTGAAAACACAACCACTGGCCTGAAACCACGGTGCAGGGTCATCCTGATGCTGGGAGTCATTTCCGTAATCACATTCCCTTCCCCAAACTACAGTGTTCCCTTTTCCTTTCAGTCTTCTTCTGATGAGGATATAATCCTGGCAAGAGCTGATTATGTCCCACTTACTGTCTTTTTTTTTTTTTTTTTTTTTTTTTGCCATTATCCGTGTGTGATACCTATTTTTGTAATCATTTGCCACAAATGTTTTGTCTTGGTCAGCTTGTTTCTGTTACCCTGCATCCTTGGGCTTGGCCATCTCCTTATATCATTTGGTGAAGGCTGGAATGAAACAAACCCCCACTGATATCCATCGCTTCTAGTGAAACTCTTCATGCTATCAGACCTCTCAGAGAACACCTTCCCACATTGCAGTAGAAATCTTCTATGCTGGTTATCAGTGTCATAGTTTGCTACCAGAAGTGTAGACAATTGAGACAACAAACAACCTTTCCTAAAATGGTAAAAGACCTTGGAAGTCTTTGGTTTAAAGGATGTGGTACTTAATCCCTAAGAATTTATGAGATGTAAATGCCTCTCCCAGCCCTAATCCTCCTTGCCACATGATGTCAGCTGTCAGCATTTTACACACTGCAGAATATTTAACAATATTTCTCACCTTTAACTAGCAGCATATTGGCTAGTTCTATGATATGTCCCCCAAGGAGAAAGGTTGATTTAAATATCCTATTCAGGGTATGGAAATGAGGGAAATGGAGCCAGAAAATGTTATATAGGACAATGTGAGAAGAAAGGGAGAAACACCCAGTGTACAACTGACTTGCTATAAACAGGATATAAAGCCCCCAAGTTGAGTTTTTTGTAATAGGAGTCACAAGTATTAAATAAAGCCAAAAGGCCCTTGCTTTCAAATAGGGATATTCCGAAACCTACCAAACAAAGGAGAAACCATAATATATGTTGTGGTAGAAAGTTTTTGTGAAGTTTAACCTTAATCTCTCCAGTTCTATTTTATTTGCCTAATTAAGGTGGTGCTTTGTAAATTTTTCTTAGGTTGCCCTAATTGTATATCTTTTGCCTTCACAAGTTAACTCTTCCTGGGCAGGACCTGACTCTATAAGGCAACTTTTAATCCCCCCAGAGGTGCCCACATCAAGGTTCTGCTAAGCTAAGAACAATGATTAACCAACCAAGCATAGTTGAAGCCCAGAAGGCAAAACTATCAATACCCTATCTGAGGATTTTGCTCTAGACTAAGATATAATCCAACCATTTCCTTTTCTTTTTTAAATTAAATTAAATTTTATTGTTATTGTTTTACATTCACCTCATTTCCCCCTCTGCTCTCCCCTTCTCCACCCTCCCATTCCCTCCCCCAACAGTGAGTCCCACTTGTTGTCCATGTCCATAGGCCATTTTCTTTTCATAAGGCAGGTGTTGTCTGAAGAAGTCTGTGTGTGATTTAAAGGAGAAAGGACAGGCCAAGCTGTAGAACTCAGGTACCACTTTGCTTTGTATCTGAGACTGTGAGAGAGGAAAAGAAGGGAATTCTTCTCTCAGATTGCTGAGCAAGCAGTAGAGAAAAAGTTTAAAGATTCGTAGTGGAAAGAGGCTTATCCGAGCCTTTCTTAGAGCAATGCAACTATCCTCGTTTTAGTCTATCCCCATTCCCACCTGTAATTCTGTCTTGGCAAGAAGCTTACACCGAATGTTCTCAAAGTACTTTGTAGACTTTAATTAGTCTGTGGGAAATAAGGCAAAACTCAACCATCATTCTGCCCAAAGAGATTGATCACAGTGGGCATGGAGGGAAGGTAAGGAGAAGGTGGGCAACCAGAGCAGTTGTGCGGCATTCAAGGGCCATACAGTACAGGAGAAACCCCTGAGTCCCAAGTCTTGGTAAAAATTCCTTAGTCCTTCAGATTCCTAAACAGGTAGTGGGGTCATCCTACTAACCTACTTTGCTAGGGTGTTGTTGATGAATGCTTATAAATCCTAGATGATAGGTTTGGAACGTTGTTAAGGAAAGCATATCATTAAGTTCCTACTCACCCCTTCCTCGACAAATAGCCCTAGAGGGAAGTGGGTGTAAGCCAGAACTGGAGGGCCACCGCTTCAATGACATGAACTGAGAGTCAACAACTAGAGGAATTTCCCAAGAGTGAGGGAAATCAAGGACATGTGTTGGGACTGATGGGTTGGTGTTGGTGGAAAGGCCTAAAATAGGTGACATATAGATAGTCCAGAAAAGATCATCAAGAAATTATGATGAATGATTGTTTTCCTAAAGTTCAGGACAATTTTGGTAGCAGTTTCTTTTCCTGCCTTTCCAGGAAGAGAAAACATCCTCAAGGGCTATCACAAAGAGGTTTAGGTATTTGAAAATTAGGGACATGGTTTGATTCTAGGATTGCTCTAAAAGAAGTAGCTAGCAGTTTGAGCTCTGAAGTCAGAGACCAGGTGTGAATTCTTCTTTGCCACTTCCATCTATTTGAACTTGATTAAATTACTTACCTTCTCTAAGCCTTGATTTCCTCTTCCATAAAATGGGCCCAATAATAATACTTAATTCAAAGGTGTGTTGTGAGGGTTAAATACAACAATTCAGGTGAAGCCTTAGCACAGAGCCTGGCAGGTAGTAACCACCTGATTTATTCTAGCTGTCATCATTACCTTACTCTTCTCTGCAGAGGTTATCCACTTTGGAGTCTACACATGATCATTTCTTTGGTCATTTCCTGATCTTCTTCCTGGTCTCTTGGCTATCTTCTCTGATCCTTAATGAGAAGTCAGGGAACACTAACACCAAATTCTTTTTCATGTTAGGACAAAGCAGAATTAGGAAGGTCAGTCTGCAGTTGTAAAAAAGATTACACAGATTAACACAGTTCTACACACTATATATGTTCTCATAAAGGCTATTAAGTGGCCATTTTTATGTTGGATAATTTTTAGAAGACTTTCTTCTAAAAAATAATATTCTCATAGAAACAAGAATCACAGTTAAGGGAAGAGGAACTAATATTTGAATGTGAGATGCTTTCCATATCCAAGCCTAATTGAATCCTCCCAGTCACCCAATAAATAAGTCCTTATTATTCCCATTTTATGGATTAAATAACTGAAACTCACAGAGGTTAATGATTCATTCAATGTCATTCCTTTAGGAATCATGAAGCCTAAATATGAATGTAGTTCTAGCTCCCAAAGCTGTCCATTTTCTACTACATCCCACTCAAAGGAGTATTCTGCTTTTTATCAATAGTCAGCTTATGTGCATTTAAATTTCATACTGTAATTCCAGAAGAACTTGACCAATCAATTCATAAGATCTTTAGAATTAATTAATCTAAAAATATTTCCTCCTGCCCTGTCCAGTGTGGCCTGGTTGAGGGTTGCTTGTTTGATTCCTGATCAAGGCATATGCCTGGCTTGTGGGTTCGGTCCTTGGTCAGGGCGTATATGAGAGGCAACAAACGATGTTTCTCTCTCATGTTTATGTTTCTCTCTCTTTCTAAAATAAAAATTTTAAACATTTTCCCTTATGACTTAACAATATATGCACACTTTAAGAAATTATTCACATTTTCTCCCATTAGTATGATATGTCAAAAGCAGAATGTTGTTAGGTAATAAAAAGAACATACTATATGATGCCATTTACAATAAAACTCTAGAAAATGCAAGCTATTCTATAGTGATGAAGTCAGATCAGTGGTTGTCTGGGCAGGGCTAAAGGCTGAAGGGGAGATGGCAAAGAGGCAAGAAGGAACTTATGAAGGTAATAGATGTTTATTATCTTGACTGTGATGCTGCTTTCACAAATGTATTGTTAGATCAAAATCTATGAATTTAAAATATCTGACAATATTAATAACCTACACATAGAAGAAGTCATGCTGCATTAAAGGTAAAAACAGAATACCAAGTTCCCTAAATCTCATTATATGTAAAAACATACTGCCATCTATACACTAGAGTGAATCTGCTCCATGAGTCTGTGAGCTGCCCAGGGGCAAAGGCTATGTCTTACAGGTCCTTAATTCTTAGCTTCCAATGCAGTACCTGGGACATAAGTTCTCAAAAAATGGTCAATGGAATAGGTGTTTATTTTGGAATTTACACTAGTTCCATAAAATTCAAATGTAGAAGCAGCTTGCTAAACATTCATCAGAGTGCCTGAACTGGAACAGCCATATCAAGAAGACTTTGAAGGTGTCTCAGTTCTCAGTGGTCCCAGTTTTGCAGTTAACCATTAACAGGGTCAGGGGAGGGAGAATGACACTGATCTGCTAACTGAAGTTGTTCTGGTATCAACTAGCTTTATGAATGTCCATGTCTACTTGGAAGGAAGAGATTCTAAGATACTGAAGACTGGTAAGAACATCTATGAAACCAAAAAGCATTTAAGCTGCAGATTGTAACTGGGCTTAATTTGTTGTTAATATACAGATGGAAAATTACATGTAATAGCGTTTTCTCAAATCTTCACATCTCCTATATACTCTCAACAGATAAGCTTCTCTTCTACTTGCTCCTTCCAATTAAAATCATCTAATGCAAACTTCTACAACTTTCTCCCACCCCCAACCCCTAAACTTTAGTATAACCACATAGCCTTTCTTCTAAGTGTCTTACATTAATTAGAGGAATATATGACCTACTAATTTTAGGTCTACCTCCACTTCTGTTCTCACTCCTCCATCCTCTTTCTCCTGCCCTTGACCCACATTCTCATTTTTCTCACCCAAAATAAACTTTTCCTTGAATCTCTTTACCCTAAAACTCCAATTCCCTATCACTCTTCAAAACCTATCATCTTTCCAAAGCCTCTTTCACCTGCATTCCCTCTCAGTTTATGGAGTCACTATCCACAGTCTCTCAAGCTAAAAACTTTGCAATTATCCTCAATTCTCCCTACCAGGTGACTTTCATTCTCCAGGCAACTTTCACACCACTACTATCACCACCACCACAAGAATCTTTCTAAAATACAAATATGATGGGTCACTCCTTTGCTCAAACTTTGGCTCTTCATTGCTGATGGAATAAAGGCCAAGCACTTCTATGTGGCACTATTTACTCTTCAATCCAATTCCCCACCCTCACTTTAGGCTGCAGCCACATTGAGCTTCCCATTGTTCCATGCTCCAGGTGAGGCCACAAGCTTCTTTCTTATGGAAAATTCTTACTTGTCTTTTAGTACTGTCTAAATAATCACCACCCTGAGAAGACTACACTGATTCATTCCCCTCCAAAGAGGTAGATGCTCCCTCCTCTCTGTGCCCATAGCATTTTAGTTATATTTTAACATTTATAATACTGTTTTAAAATAATAATTGGCATCTAGTTAGTAGATGCCAATAAACACTCGTTGAGAGATTATACCAGCAGCATTTTTCTACTGGGCAGTCCTAGGCACTGGAGGTAAAGTTAACGACACTACTTTTTAAAATGTGCAAGGGAAAGTTCATTAAGTGAATATGCTACAGTTATAGGGTGGTAAAATACTGTAAACACAAATACATAGGACATTTGTTCTTTTTCTATTATTTGGATTAACATGTTTTAGATTAAATACTACTTTAAATGAACTCTGCCTATACCTCCTGTAATAGTGATGTCGATGAGTATATAAATGCTTGTCTCAGAATATGCACACTGTTGTACCTCTGGTCCAGGATAAATAATCGGGAGTTAGTTATATATATTGTTTCATTCTGGGATAGCAGATTAAAAAAATATATATCTATTTTTAGAGAGAGAAGAAGAGAGGAAGAAAGTGAAGGAGAGAAACATCAATGTGTGAGAGAAACATTGATTGTCTACCTTTTGCACACCCCCAACCAGGACCAGGTCTGCAACCCAGGCATGTGCCCTGTCCAGGAATTGAACCCGCAAACTTTTCCATTCCTTGACAGTGCTCAACAGATCAAGGCTGAAATAGCAGATTTGGGTGCTCTCTTGTGACCTATTGTTGGTCATACTTAACAGAATTTGGTAAGGATTTATAAAAGTTTTCCCTGGCTGAAAGATATGTGTTAAATGTGGGCTGTTTTTACCAAAAGCATAGTGACAAAGGCAAAAAACAAAACAAAACAAAACAAAAAAACAAATAGGACCATATCAAACAAAACTTTCTGTGCAGCAAAATAAATAATAAATAGATTGAAAAGATCTGTTGGAAGAAAATATTTGCAAACCATATTCATATGTCTAATAATAGGTTAATATCTAGGACATATATCAAGAACACCACAACTCAATGACAACAACTATGAAAAAAACTTCCAAACAGTACAATTGAAAAATGAGCTAAGGACTTTAATAGACATTTCTTTAGAAAATATATACATATGACAAATAAGCACATGGAAAGATCTAAACATCATAATCATTAGGGAAACACGAATCAAACACACAATGAGCTATTACTTCCCACCTTGTAGGATGGCCATAATTAAAAACAAACAAACAGTGCTCACTTCGGCAGCACATATACTAAAATTGGAATGATACAGAAGAGATTAGCATGGTCTCTGCACAAGGATGACACGCAAATTCCTGAAGTGTTCCATATTTTTGTGTTTATTCAATTTATATATTACTAAAGTTTATACCATACTGTGCAATTACATAAATGTAATTGATTGCTTTTCTTCAAATGAAGAATATGTGAGTTATTCATGTAATCTCTATATAATAGATATACCTTATTAATTTTAATACTATAGAGTATTCTATATGGCTATGTTATTCATAAGATTTCACCATATTTTACCTGTTTTGTTCAATTGATAGTGGTTTAAGTTGTATTTATAATTTTGTTATTATAAATTGTATCACAGTTGAGACAGGATTGATAGAATATTTAACAATTATCTTCAATAGGTTTTTACTATTTTTAAATGATGGAACAATATTCCAAAGAGTTAACAGAGCTTTAAAAATAAAAACAAAAACAGATAGCAGTACTGGTAAGGATATAAAGAAATTGGAAACTTTGTGCCCTGTTGATGGGAATATAACTGTGTATGGTATACCTCCAAACAGTATGATGATTTCTCAAAAAATTAAAAATAGAACTGCTATAAGACCCAGCAATGCCATCTCTGGGTATTTACCCAAAAGAATCGAAAACAAGATCTCAGAGAGAAATTTGCACACCCAAGTTTACTGCAGCATTATTCATAACAATCAAGACATGAAAATCATCTAAGTGTTCATCAACAGATTAATAGCTTTAAAAAATGTAGTATACATACACACACAATGGATATGCAGCCTTGAAAAAGAGAAGAAAATCTTGTCATATGCTGCAACATGGATGAAACTTGAGGACATTGTGCTAAGTCAAGTCACAAAAAGGCAAAGCCTGCATAATTTCACTTTTATGAGATATATAAATAATTAGAATGATGGTTTCCAGAAGCTGGGAGAAGGAGGACAAGAAGAATCATTCACTCTGGCTGGTAGCACAGTGGATAAGGCGCCGGCCTGCGAACCATAAGGTCGCAGGTTTGATTCCCCAGCCAGGGCACATAACAAGATTGCAAACCACGTCTCCAGTCAGGTCTGTGGCTGGGGGCAGGTGAAACACAACCATACATTGATGTCTCTCTCCCTCTCTGCCTCTCTACCTTCCCCTCTTTCTAAAAATAATGAAATAAAATCTTAAAAAAAAAAAAAAAAAGGAATCATTCAATAAGTATAGAGTTTCAATTTTGCAAGATGAAAAAGTCCTAGAGATCAGTTGCACAACTATTCTACTGTGCACATTAGGTTAAGATGGTATATTTTATTCTATATGTTTTTGAACACACCCAGAATTAATAGAATTGCTGAATGATAGGATGAGCATCTCTTCACCTTTGGAAAATAAAGCTTAATTGTTTCCAAAGTGATTGTGCCAATTATACTCTAACAGTATACAAGAATTTTTTGCTCCTCATCCTCACCAACATTTGGTATTTCGTGCTTTAAAATTTTTGCCAATCTGATAGATTTTGATTTGCAATTTATTGATTACTGGATAATCTGAGCATACTTTCACATTTTTATTGGCTATTTAAATTTACACTTAAGTGAGTGACCTACTCATGTCTGTTGCCCATTTTTTATTAATCTGTCTTTTCTTGACAATAAATCAGTTCTTTACATGTTCTTCATACAAATTCTTTGTAAGTCATTGAGCAGTAAAAATCTCCATTTGTGATTTGTATTGTTACTTTTTAAAATTTAATTTTATTGTTGTATTACATATATCCCATTTCCCCCCCTCTGGTCTCCCCTTCCCCATCCTTCCCATCCCCCACCCACAGTCAATCTCACAGGTTATCCATGTCCATGGGTCATCATGCTAGTTCCCTGACTAAACTGTGTCCCTTCTTTACCTCCTTCTCCCACCCCCTCCCCTCTGCACACTGAATGTCTATTCCTTGTATTCATGTCTCTGGTTCTGTTTTGCTTGTTCTGTTGTTGTTGTTGTTGTTGTTGTTGTTCATTAGTCTACTGTATTGGGTGGGGTCATATGGTATATGTCTTTCATTGGCTGGCTTATTTCACTAAGCACAATAATTTCCAGTTCCATCCCTGTTGTTGAAAAAGGTAGAAGTTTCTTCTTTCTTTCTGCTATGTAGAATTCCATTGGCAAATGTACCAAACTTTTTTGATCCATTCATCCACTGATGGGCACTTAGGCTGTTTCCAGCACTTAGCTATTATAAATAGCACTGCTATGAACATAGGGATACATAGGTTCTTATGAATTGGTGTCTCAGGGTCCTTCGGGTATAATCCTAAGAGTGGAATCCCTGGGTCAAAAGACAGCTCCATTTTTAGTTTTTTGAGGAAATTCCATACTGTTTTCCATAGTGGCTGCACCAGTCTACATTCCTACCAACAGTGCACCAGGGTTCCCTTTTCTCCACCTCTTCACCAACATTTGTTGTTTGTTGATTTTGTTAAGGATTGCCATCCTGACAGGTGTGAGGTGGTACCTCATTATAGTTTTAATTTGCATTTCTCTGATGGCTAGTGATATTGAGCATTCTCTCATATGCCTTTGGGCCCTTTGTATGTCCTCCTCAGAGAAGTGTCTGTTCAGGTCCTTTGCCCATTTTTTTTTTAACATGTTTTAAAATTTTTATTGTTGTAGTATTACATCCATCCCCTTTTTTGCTTCCCTCTGTCCCCCTCCTGACCCACCCATTCCCCCCAAAGTCAATCCCACCTGTTGTCCATGTCCATGGTTCCTTTATACTAGGTTCTTGTCTAAACTGCTCCCCTTCCTTGTCTCTTCCTCCCCACTCCCCCCAACCCCCTTCCCCCTGACCACTGAAGGCCTATTCACTGTATTCATATATTTGGTTCTGTTTTGCTTGTTGTTAATCTTGTTCATTATTGTCCTGTAATGGGTGAGATCATATGGTATTTGTCCTTCACTGACTGGCTTATTTCACTAAGCATAATACTCTCCAGTTCCATCCATGTTGTTGCAAAGGGTAGGAGTTCCTTCTTTCTTTCTGCTGTATAATATTCCATTGTGTAAATGTACCAAAGTTTTTTGATCCAATCATCCACTGATGCTTTGCCCATTTTTTAATTGGACTGCCTGTCTCCCTGGTGTTGAGTCACATAAGTTCTTTATATATTTTGGAGATCAAATCCTTGTCTGAGGTATCATTGGCAAATATGTTTTCCCATACAATTGGTTCCCTTTTAGTATAGTTACTTTTTAAATGAAAGCCTTTAAAGAAAACAAGTTTTTAAAAAATCTATTCAGGGCCATGGATTGTGGCACAATGGATAAGGTGCCAGCCTGAGAACCCGAAGGTCACTGGTTTAATTCCCAGCCAGGGCACATAACCAGGTTGCAAGCCAGATCTCCAGCCATGTCCGTAGCTTGCAGATGAAAGGCAACCATACATTGATGTCTATCTCCTCTGCCTCTCTTCCTTCCCCTATCTAAAAATAATAAATTTAAAAATAGTTTCAAATTTATCTATCTTTTTTATTATAGTTTATTTCTATCTTGTTTTAAAGATATATTTCCCTACCCTTAGGTCATAAAGACATTTAGTGTTTTCTTCTAAAAAATTAAGGTGGTAGAATTGGATTTTGAAGAGATGTGAGAATTTGGAATCATTAAGAGAAGCTTTCCTTTTTTCATAGAAGACAGATGCCAAGATGGTCTGCCTACATGGAGTTAGAGTAGAAGCTGCTGCAGAGAGAGTTGGTCTAACTTCAGGAGAGGTTTTCCACCCATTAGGGTTTACAAAGTTTCATTGGCTTATTGAAGCAATGGAGTCTTCTACTACATTTTGTTTGGTAGCAGGGGATGGTTGCTTGGGGGTTGTTGAACACTAGAGAGATTATAATATAACTGGGAAGAGATAAAGAGGCAAGACACCAACAAAATGATTCTAAAGTTCTTTGTGAATACAAAAATATTACTAACAGGCTGCAAGGAACAAAGTAAAAATGAATGTGTATAACTCTATCTGCCTCTGCTTCTATACTTACCCCTTACCCTTCACTTGGAACTTTCTGTCTAGCAGAACTAAAACAATCTCAAGGGAATATGGCCACAACCACAGTGGAAAGGATAAAAACTAAAACACTGAAAGTTAGAAATACTCTGCTTGAGGACCAACAGAATGAGGACTCACCTTTCCTGGGGCCTTGAAAATTTGGATTAAAATGTCTTTGATTGGAGGAAGGAGACCTCTGGAGTTGTTTGGATCTCTGGAGAATTCTGTCTGTCTGTCTGTCTGTCTCTGTTTTATGATTAGATCAGCTGAAAAGCCCTTTTGTTCTACTGCACCCAGGGTAGCTGCTACAAAGAGGAGGACATTTCAGGTGTCAGTGGAGAAGGTTTGTGGAAGAAGAGGAGACAGAAAGCCTGTCCTTTAGAGCAGAGTAGGAGTAGATTGAGAGGAAAAGCTCTCAAGAGATAGACTGACAGATGAATGACACTCCTGGCTCCTCCAGAGAGACATCACTATCAATCTTTAGTTTCTCATCCTAGGCAAGTGAGGGGGAGCAAGAGAGTAAGGACAATGCAGTGTAAATTATTACACAGCCCTTGGCTTTCAAAATACCACCAGTAAAAGAGATTTATGGAGTGAAACCTCAAACATAGGTTTCTAGAAAATGTTCACACCGCCTTCAAGCACACTTATCAACTACATTTGTGCACTCATGCATGCGCATTCCCTTCCTCCAGCCATGTGCATACACATAGTCTCATGCTCATAAAAACAGCACATATGCAATAGTGTTCAACATAATTCACTATGCTTTTAAGAAATCAACCTGTCTGTTCTGTTTCAACACAGACTTTAGGCTAGATCCAATCACTGACATGGGTTTTGCTCAAGTTGACATGGTATGAGAGGGGCACCTGTAAAAGTAATGAGGAGTTGAAGAAATCTGCATTAAGGATTTTGATTGTAAATGATTGTCCTGAGGAAAGGTATGAGGAAAGCAGTGTTTCTTACAGGCATTTTGTCAACTATTTTATATAAGATAAGAGAGTGTTAAGTGTGATCACTACACACAAGGACACTGAGAGGGAGACTATGCTGTTGGACAGATGCCAAAGGCAACTGTTGGAAACTTCAGCTAAAATATTAGGACTGTTGCTGTAAGGAACAGACAGATTGAACCTGGCATAATGTGTATCTGCCTCCTGTCTCCTTCTTTCTATTTCCAGTTTCCTGGGAATTAGAGTACAGCAAGGAGCTGGAAGAAAGGGCCCTTTGATCTTATGCCTGTGGATGCTCTAATGAGGAAGCCATCCTCATTGGGTTTCTTAGGAGTTCACTTAGAGGCCTGTAAATAAGGACTTCTGAGCCAAACCCATGGCTAAGTCCTGGCTGGTTTGAAGCTGCCTCTTAGACACTCAGAAAAGTAGAGTGGGGAAAGGAAACTTGGTTGTTGAGAGGGCAACTCAACCACCCTCCCACCTATGGTTGGCCCTTACCACTCTGCCCTGGTTGTGACCATTCTTTCCTAGAAAGCTTGCTTTCTTCACTTGATTTCAATGTTAGTGGTTGGGAAGTTGCTCCTGGCATTTAATTTTTGTCTCTTATGCTTAAGGGCTAATAACATCTACGTACGACATGCAAGCAGAAGACTTTAACATGTTTAAAAGCATTTGCAGAGTCATTATAGATCTTTGTGATATTACAAGGTCAGTTGTATTCTTTTTTTTTTTTTAAGATTTTATTTCATTATTTTTAGAAAGAGGCGTAGGGAGAGAGGCAGAGAGGGAGAGAGACATCAATGTATGGTTGCATTTCACCTGCCTCCAGCCACAGACCTGACTGGAGACCTGGTTTGCAACCTGGTTATGTGCCCTGGCTGGGGGATCGAACCTGCGACCTTTGGGTTCGCAGGCTGGCA